>CM059189.1:44861807-44898050 GCA_030323885.1 Branchipolynoe longqiensis
AATCTTGGGATTGACTACAATATCCGTAATATATAAATATATGGTGCATATATACATTTTGGTAGTGACTACAATATCAAACTACCAAACAACTTACCAAAGAAAAGCATTGTGAGTATCCTTTTTGTATTCTCATCTCAATCTCACCAGTCACACCACACCGTATTGCATCATTCATTGTATTAAAACAAAAAACAAACAAAAATCCCAGAAAATAAAGTCTTCACTTCAATCTTTCGAAAGAATAGCCATTCACCCTGAACATCTTGATGTGTCAGATCACCCCGGTCTTTTTATGCTATAATATACCCCCCCCCCCTCCCCCCCCTCCTCACCCTCCCTTTGCTGCAAACTGTACCCGAAGCGCAAACACCAATTCACAGATTAGTTGTTGTTTTACGTCCTAGAGACATCTAAGGTTATATCAAGAGGCGTTTGCTGTACTATTTATTATGTTATCTAAATAACAGAAACATTACCATGTATTCACTAATCTATAAATGTGGTATAATCTCCTATATTGGTATAATTAAAGTAATGCAAAGTTAAGCTTATTCTCGTTTCCCGTTGGTTAGATCAAACTAAATGTTGCCAGCAGGCTGGTAGATTTCCTCATTAAATCTCGATACCTTAATAAGTTAATTCTTGTCAGGCACTGCAATTTAAAAAAGTAGTTTTATATCTTCTACTGATAGAGTTAATAATATTGGCAAAGATTATATTGCAACCAACTAACTTGTCTTCCTTGTCTTTCATTTCCTGGGGCAACTATATATATATTTACATATATACTTGTCTTGTCTGTTGTTCATGGGACCACTATTTTGTTGTTGTTGGTAAATATGTTTATTCTGCTGAATAAGTCTTTTGTCAGTGCCGAAGCACTGGTCTTCCAGCCACTTTTCAATTCAGGGTAACAGTAGTGTCATATAATTAGATACCAGTAGTGTCATATAATTAGATCAATATTAGTCAGATCAATGTGAGTATTTACATAGTATTTATAATGTAAGCAGAAGTTATCTTCTGTATTCAGTTGGTAAAGTTGTAGTAAATTTTAATGTTCAGTTGCAGTTAGTCAAGCGGTATATAAATGTCAGTTTGTTAGAAATATTCTAGTGTAACTCTAGTGTAGTTAGTTATGTGAGTTTATGAATTATGTTGTTGTGGTGGGGTTGTTAATAATACACTGGACCAGCTGTGACCAGTGAAGCATTGGGACATATATACTTTTCTGTTGTTCATATCATCTGATCATGGGGCCACTATATATACACATATTCTCGTCTTGTCTGTTGTTCATATCCTGGGGAAACTATATGTATACATAATTATATACTTGTCTTGTTTCTTGTTAATATCATGGCGAAACTATATATATATAGACATAATTCTATACTTGTCTTGTTTGTTGTTCATGTCATGGGGACACTATATATACACATATTCTCGTCTTGTCTGTTGTTCATATCCTGGGGAAACTATATGTATACATAATTATATACTTGTCCTGTTTCTTGTTAATATCATGGCGAAACTATATATATATATACATAATTCTATACTTGTCTTGTTTGTTGTTCATGTCATGGGGACACTATATATACTTGTCTTGTTTGCTGTTCATATCATGGGGAAACTATATATATACATAATTATATACTTGTCTTGTTTGTTGTTCATATCATGGGGAAACTATATATATATACATAATTATATACTTGTATTGTTTGTTGTTCATATCATGGGGAAACTATATACAGCTTCTGATTTTTTTAAATGGCTATGGTATGGAGACCAAGTTCCTGATTTCCTTTGCAATATATACAATATATGTGTGTATCTATGCATGTATGTCGCTTATGTGTGTATATATCTTATGCGTTAATATGTATGCATGTATGTGCATTTATATGTTAATACAAAGTTGGTTGGTTGTTGGAGTGTTATCCCCTGGCAACATCTAAGGTCAGGTACCGACTTTTGATAATGCACACTCATGTCGACTTTATAGTGCAGCCCCACTGGGTAACCAGGCTGCCAGCACCATAGCCTTTTAACTAGGTGAAATTTATTTTCCTGTATATTTGTTTATGTAAAGCGCCTGAGAACGGCTAGCTGGATCGGGCGCTATATAAATGTTTTTTTATTATTATTATGGCCTGCTATCCCACTCAGTTATCCTGACACTGAGCCAACCAGTCCTTGCCATATCCTAATAATGCTGAGCGCCTGGTTAAGAAGCGACAAATGTAAATTCTTAAGTCATTGGGTTTGACTCGATCAGGGTTTGAACCCATGGCTTCGAATCCCGCGATCTATCAAAGCGGGAGACGGACGCTCAACCCATTCCGCCATCCCGTCTGGTCGCCTACAAAGTTCAACCGCACACCTCCGTACTTTCACAAACTCAATCGTCGTTTCATCCACACCAGTCTCACCCCCCCCCACCCCCACCCCCACCCCCTCCCACACAGACAGACTTCCGACACAGTGGAACTTCAAAGACTTGTGAGTAATCGCTTTTTTAATAATCTATGCACACCAGAGGTAATTAGCAATCCTCGGGAGACTTCCTCTGTGAGCATCTCAACAGGAACTTCATCATTTTAATCCCCCTTAGGCGAGATGGTCCAGTGGGTAGAGCGTGTACATTTATGTGGCAGATCGTGAGGATCAATCCTGATCATCGTATTGTTGAATGGGAGTCGATCTTTTCTATGCCGAATCAAACACTAGGTAACACCGTGATTCACGGTTGTTTGTTGACTATGCACATTTATCATATCACTGTGGGTTTTGTTGACACTGACACTCACCCACCCATTCACGCACTCACTCACTCACTCACTCACTCACTCACTCACTCACTCACTCACTCACTCACTCACACACTCACTCACACTCACTCACTCACTCACTCACACACTCACTCACTCACACTCACCACACACTCACTCACTCACACTCACTCACACACTCACTCACTCACTCACTCACCACACACTCACCTCACACACACTCACACACTCCTCACACCCCACTCACTCACACTCACTCACTCACACTCACTCACACTCACTCACTCACTCACTCACTCACACTCACTCACTCACTCACATACTCACCCACTCACTCACTCACACTCACTCACACACTCACACTCACTCACTCACTCACTCACACTCACTCACTCACACTCACTCACTCACCACTCACTTACACTGACTGACTTACTTACCCACTTACACACCCTTACTCACTCACTCACTCATTCACTCACTGACTCACACACTCACTCATTTACACACCCTTACTCACTGACTCACTCATTCATTCACTCATTGACTCATACACTGACTCATTTACACACCCTTACTAACTCACTGACTCACTGACTCACTGACTCACACACTCACTCCTTTAACACCCTTACTCACTTACTCTATCACTCACTCACTCACTCTCACTGACTCATGCATTCACGCACTCACTCACATACACACACTCACTCTCGTCCGCTCATACTCACTTATTCCGCCACTCATACACTCACATACTCACTCACCCACCTACCCTTCCTTCCTCCCTCCCCTCCTCCCTCCCTCCCTCCCTCCTCCCTCCCTCCCTCCCTCCTCCCTCCCTCACTCACTCACTCACTCACTCACTGAATCATAGTATTTTTCAGGAGAGCGAAAACACCATGACCACTATGATGACATGCAATTAATACCAACCTGTGACAATATATAAATATGGACAGTCTCTTTAAAATCACTGCACTAAGTAGATATGCAGTGTACTCGATAGTCAAGAGTATTAAATGCATTCATTAACATTTGTTTGTTTGTTGTTGTTTTACGTCCTAGAAATATCTAAGGTCATATCAGGATGGGTATCGACTTGTGACAGTGTGCACTCATGGCGATTTTATAGTGCTGCCCCACTGGAAGATCAGGCTGCCAGCACCATGACCTGATATCCCGCTCAGTCACATTATCCTGACACTGAGCCGGCCAGTCCTTGTCCTATCCTATTAATGCCGAGTGACAGGCTAGGAAGCAACAAGTATCAATTTTTAAGTCATTGGTTTCGAAACCACAACCCCACGATCTACCAACACGGGAGACTGATGCTCTAACTCATTCGGCCATCCCGTATGGTCCATTAATTAACACCAGCACCGGGCGCAGTGGCCTAATGGGTAGAGCGTGGGCCTCGCATGCAGAAGATCAGGAGTTTGATTCCCAGTCGAGTCAAACCAATGATGACTTATAAAATTTATACTTGTCGCTTCCTAGCCTGGCATTCGGCATTAATAGGATAGGGCAAGGACTGGTTAGCTCAGTGTCAGGATAATGTGAGTCGGTGGGATATCAGGTCATGGTGCTGGCAGCCTGATTTCACAGTGGGGCAGCACTATAAAGTCACCATCAGTGCACATTGTCACAAGTGGGTACCCATCATGATATGACCTTATATGTTGCCAGGACGTCAAACTCCAACAACCAACCAGCAATTAAGACCAGCAAATATGAAGAGGCCAATTAGGTTTTACTTAGAGTGGACATTTAAAAAAACCCACCAAAACCTCCCCCCACAAATAAACGAAACAACCCTGGCATGGTGGAAGACCGGGAGTGAAGGCAATCAGGAGGAGGGTAGAACAGCTCAATGACTTACCTCAACTATACTGGCAACCAACCACCCTCTATATATCACGTGCCAGAGTATACCTAGATAAAGGATTCACCCGGTACTCACAGTACACGGGTGAAGACCAGCCTTATATAAAATCGGTCGAAAAAGCTGTTTAATGAAATGAGAGCCTAATTTCACAATCCAAGAAGAAACATTTATCCTTTGTATATGTCTTCATATTTCCCCGCTACCTTTGAGTTGAAAAATATAATAAAACATCTGCTTTAATAAGATTTAAAAGTGAAATCAACGGCGTTCTATGGCCGCCATCTTGTCTTTTTGCATTCTCTCCCATTTCACCAACTCTGTGCCGATATAAGTAACCATTTGACACTGCAGCCAGGCATTCTACTTCCCGTTCCATACTAAAGCTATTTTCGCCTGTATTTACACTACGTTGTCATTCACCCGTGTACTACAAGTACCGGGTGAATCTTTTATCCAGAGTATACCGTGTTGAGTGTGGGGACTTGGGAGGTGGGAAGGGCTCCATTGTCGCACCGACCCCCATCACATACACTGTACCGTACCCATAATAGCAACACAGATTTTATAGCGACCCACCATGGCTAACATACTAACCTCCTTCATAATCTACTAATATGCGCTACCTAAATAGACACTGAACTATTTACAATGTAATGTCAACGGCCGGAAGACCCGTGCCTCAGCGCTGAAAAAAATGTATGCTCTGATGAATAAACTGTTTTACCAACAACAACAAAATATCACTGGAGGTTATAGCGGAAGTGTATGAAATAAGAAACAATGGTTACCGGAAGGAGATGTAGCGAGAAGAGGATACCGGAAGTGCCAAATGTAACGATAGAGGCAATGGGGTAAAGATGGGGGAAAAGAGAGCAAGCAAGTGAAAGAGAGAGAGAGAGAAAGAGAGAGAGAAAGAGGGAGAGAAAGAGCGAGAGAGAAAGAGGGAGAAAGAGAGAAAGGGGTAGAAAGAGGAAAAGAGAAGAAAGAAAGAGAAAGCGATAGAAAGAAAAAAGAAAGCGGAATGAGAAATAAAGAGAAAGAAATAAAGAGAACAAGCGAGAGAGTAAGAGAGAGTAATGGCTCTGTCACACTCTGGCGTAACGACGTCAACGTAGGGAGAACGTGAAAAACGTCGAACTTCTCGGCGTAGTATGCAAATTTGGGCACAAATTGAACGTGGATGCAGCATAGTGGACGAGAGAGTAATGGCGGTAAAGCATAGTGATAGCATCATTCAATGAGAGAGGACAACATAATTACGCTCAGGGAACGTTACGTACGTTATTCCATCACCAGAACTATGTTGCTTTACATTACCTTACGTTACTTACATCATGACACGGTGGCGAAATGTTGAACGTACGTTGAACGTACGTTCTCCTGATGTTCTCCTGACGTTATCCTGACGTTCCCATTACGCCGCGTGGACGTTTCCACTGGGTTTAATGTGGGTCAACGTAGTGGAAGGTAGTTGAATGTAGTGAGCAGCATTTGACTAACGTCTGTTTAACGTCATTGACCTTCGCCGAACATGTACAGAACGTATGGCGAACGTAAACCCTTACTTTCGAGTTACGTCGAAAGTTTTGAACAGGTTCAAAACTTTGACGCGCACCGACGTCACACGACGTAACGTGATGTAGCTCAACGTCAGTCTAATGTCATTCTGACGTCATCATAACGTAATCCAATGTACGTCAACGTAATGACGAAAAATCACCACGTCAGGCTTACGTTGGCTCGTTACGTCATAGTGTGACAGGGGTATAAGAGAGAAAGGGAATAGCAGAACTTAGTTAGGAATTTTGTCAGAAGAGGAAATCTTCTCTTCCTCTTAACTTTAATTTCTATTATTCCGGAAGTCACAGTGACCGGAAGCTCGGATGTTCTTTGCTTTTCTTTCGATGAGTCATTGGAAAAGACCGGAAGTACCGACGTGCGCATGGATACGCGAGAAAGCTCTTGGATTGTTCTTATAGTTCCTAGTGATCAGGTGAGTTGGCAGACGTGGATTGTGTGTTGTGACTCCTTAAACCCACCCTCCCTCCCACAGTGCTTCATGTTGTGACGTTTAATTTGACATTAAAGGTTTTCAAGTTGTGACATTTTCAGTGAAAATCGTCTATTTTTTCGGTGTTTCATTTAGATATCTTTTTATGATCTTTGTAGAGATTCCCTTCTCGCTCACTTCCCCAACCCTAACTTCAACCTCAATTCCAACCCCCAAAACTCCAATCTCGGTCCGAAATAATGCTGCGTTCATAGGGGTCTCGTGAATATGGTGAACTTCCCAGTTACTGCTGGTAAACACGACCATGTAAACTGAGAGCGTTCCTTTGGCAATTCGTGGTAAACATGCTTTTTTTTTAATAACCAAGATTTTCAGCTTCTACAATCATAAAATACTTTAAATCCTGTTTCACTGTACTTCTATAGGTTATTGAAAAAATATATGAAGTTTTAGATTAACCCACCATTTTGTCCACCCTGAGCGTATTCGTTTATTCAACCAGAGTCTGTAGGATGTGCGCATGCACCAAAAAGTGGCTCGGGTGACCCGAGTTGATTAATCGATTACGCCCTGGCAGATGGCGGAAACTGCGACACCACCATTTCTTCACGAGTGGTGAGTAAGGAGCAGCTTCCAAAATCTCCAGTTCACAGGTGGTGTTCACCAGTTGTGAAGTCACTTGAACGCAATTCACAGGTTGTGAACTGGGAAACACCATATTCACCAGTTCATATGAACGCAGCATAAACCACCTCCAAGAAAGGATCTCGATTAGTTGAGGCCACCAATCCACCCACCCATCGGCGGGTTCGGGCGTAATTGCACTCAATTACCCCACAGCGCTAAGGCCAAATAATAATTTTAATAGGGTGAACGTCCCACGCCCGTGCCTGAAAAATCGCCGCCCCTGAATAGACTACATCACGGTTCCGACTGCGCATGCGCCGAAAACGGCCTTGGGAGCAAAGCAAAGGCGTACGGCCATTGAGTTTGCCTATACACACATTGAAAAATGTCAGTTTTATTCAAAACTAATAGAAATCCCAAACCCTAACCTTATCAATTTAATATAATCTTTTTGGTAAACCTGTTTTCTATATGTGTTCCAAGTGGTTTGTGTCTAGGTGGTGTGGTTTTATCAATATTTTACCTTTTCTGTATGGAGATTACTCACTGCCATTGACAATGCATTGAGTACTCTGGCTGTGGCTCTAACACTAGTCTGAGTGCCTAGATCTTTCTAAATCTAAATGCACATGGCATAAGATGTGCTGATTATATTGATGTAAATGCAATGCTGGATAAAAGATTAATATCTTAATTTATTATATATATATTTTTAGTTAGTATTCTATGTTTCAAAGAAGAGCTGAGATGAGCTGAAACTAGCACATTTCATTGCTGCACCCAGTGTATTAGCATGTGCCATGTGCTTTTGGGGGGGTTGTTTTGCTCTGACACATCCCACAATGCACCGCGCCGCTGGAACCGTGATGTAGTCTATTGTTATATATTTTTTATTACAAAACACAAAAACTGTTAAATGGAGATGGCGGGTGGAGTGAGAAATGGGAGTCGATCAGGGTGGAGAGCAGAGGAGGTTGGGAGAGGGTGGGTGTTGGAGTGGGGGAGAGGGGGGGATGTTAATGAGGGTGATGGAGAGAATGGTGGGGGCAAGGGACATGAGGAAGGGTGAGGAGACCAGTGAAATACTGAGAAAAAACCCCCAACAAAACCACCCGCCCGACCCCACATTTTTATTTCAAAAGGACGGCTTTGTTTTATTTTTGGCCTAAATATAGACTGTTCTGTCTGGTTTGTCCGGCCGAACTGCCGGCCTGTTTTGATATTCATGCCAGCATGTGACGTCATTCAGGACAGACCGGGCGCGGTGGCCGAATCGGGAGAGCACAGGCCTCGCGTGCGGAAGATCGGGAGTTCGTGAGTTCGGTTCCCGGTCGAGTCAAACCAATGACTTAAAAATTGATACTTGTCGCTTCCTAGCCTGGTGCTCGGCATTATTAGGATAGGGCAAGGACTGGTTAGCTTGGTGTCAGGATAATGTGACTAAGTGAGATAGCGGGTCATGGTGCCGTCGGCCTGATTTCCCAGTGGGGCAGCACTATAAAATCGCCATGAGTGCGTACTGTCAAAAGTCGGTACCCGTCCTGATATGACCTTAGATGTTGCTAGGATGTAAAACAACAACAAACAAACATCATTCAGGACAAGTTTGTCGCAATCGCATCATGTTGTTAAAATAGAGCTTAAGTTTGTTTGTTTGATCGGTTGCCATTTTGACTAATCATATAAGCACAGGATGATGTCATTCCTGACAAGCCCTATTAGGGATTTTTTTTGAGGGAAGTCCTTTTAATCATCCACTACCAAAGCAGCCCACCACCACCTTCCTGCATGCAGCTATTGGCTCCCCACACCCTCGATAAAAGATTCACCTGGTACTTGTAGTACACGGGTGTACGACAACATAGTCTAAATACGGGCGAAAATAGCTTTAGTATGGAACAGGGAGTAGAATGTCTGCCTCCAGTATCAAATGGATACTTATATAGGCACAGAGTTGGTGAAATGGGAGAGAATGCAAAAAGACAAGATGGCGGCCGTAGAATGCCGTCGATTTCACTTTTAAATCTTATTAAACTAGATATTATATTATATTTTTCAACTCAAAGGTAGCGGGCTAATAATAAGACATATGTAAAGAATAATTGTTGCTTCTTACATTGTGAAATTAGGCTCTCATTTCATTGACCCACATTTTCGACCATTTTTATATAGGGTTGGTATTCACCCGTGTACTGCGAGTACCGGGTGAATCCTTTATCTACCCACACCCCTATTTAGAACGAAAACCCTCCTCACGCCCTCACCTTACATTCCAAGTGACTACTCAAAATCTTATACATCTTATTTTGGGAGGGTACTACTACACCAAAATAGTAAAATGTAATAGTTGCATATTCCGATGAAAGCGTCAAATTTACAAAAATCAAAACAATGATCTAGATTTGATTCTACATATCTAACTTAGACACTGATGCACTTATTAAGCATTTGTTACTGCATAAAGGGGCATACTGAACTTATTAGTATTACTGCTGAAGTGTATGGTGTCAGAATTTTGGCGTGCTTGCCAAAACTAATTTAACATGTTTGCACTTCGAATATCTTAAAAGTTAGCCATTTAAAATAAAAATCACTGTAATGAAATGCAGATTACAACAATCAATCTGATGTATTTATCTCAGAAAATTACAGAAACTCAAATCCATCGGACTACGCAACTTCAAGAAATGTTGCAAAATGGGAATATTGTCCACAGTGCGTTGCAACAGTATAAATCAAATCAAATACATATAAATCAAATCAAATTCAACAAACATAACTCAAACATCTATTACGTAGAAAAAGCGGAAAACTCTTCCCAAGAAAACCCCAAAACACTAACATAGAACCTTAAGAAAACAACTAACATAGTAATAAGAATAGAACAAAAATACGATGAAACATACCAACAGACTATCTATCTGCTATTGAAATGCAGACAATCAAATAACTTATCAGCAGCTACTGCTCGGTAAGACAACAACAAAACTACAGCTGGCCAGCATTGAAAACAAACCTGGGTACCTGGGCTTACATGCTATGGACAGTATAAATACAGCCTCAATAAAAAAAACACAAAAAAACACAAAAAAACAGTACACATCTCGTCTGGCGAGGATGGCACTCTCTCTCCCTCTCCCTCTCTCTTTCTCTCTCTCTCTTTCACTCTCACCTCTCCATTCCCCACATCCAATACAAATAGGATGCTCCTCAAAATGGCAGCAGCTCAGAGAGTTAAAATTGCATAGTCCGCTGGTTTTGAATTTCCAAAATTTTTCTGAGATAAGTATATTAAATTGATCATTATAATCTACCTTACTTTAGTTTGAAGTAACTTTTAATTGAAATGGCTACCTTTTGAGATATTTGAAATTCAAACATGTGAAAATAACTTTGGCAAGCATGCCAAAACTCTGATACCATAGTCTTCTGCAGTAACAGGTTCTATTAAATCGACTCAGTGGCCCCTTCTATGTCGCAACACATACTTAATAAGTGCATCAGTATCTAAGTTAGATATGTAGAATCAAATCTAGATAATTGTTTTGATTTTTTTAATTTGATGCTTTGTCGGACTATGCAGCTTTAACTCCTACGTCCGCTATAACTAAAAGCCCTTCTGTGCGAAGTGAAGGTCAAAGAGTTCGTAAACTCATTCTATGAAAACTACAGTAAAACCTCTCTAACCGACCACCCCCAAAGATTGACCACTCCCCTATATCGATCGCTTTATTTGGGTTCCAAAACGATCGCCCATACAATACCATTGTAATGATTAAAGAACTCCCTACACCGACCACCTCCCTAAATGGACCATTTAAAATCGGTCCCATGGTCTGTCGATTTACAGAGGTTTACTGGAGTGGGAAAAGCTGATAATGCATTTCCCACGTGTATAGCACAAATCTAGTAAATGTATTAAAATAAACCCCAAAAAACAGATAGCTACGTCTTCAGGTAAGCATTCTTCATTATTTTCCCCCAAACAGCCCCCCCCCCCCCTTACCCAACATTCTAGAAAGTAAACAATTTGTGTTTAGTAATTTTGTAAGCATAATTTCAATATACATAAACGATTTTCATCGATCTTGTCACCTGCCTTTACCCATATTGCCGATATTCTTCACTGACAGTTGACTTTTTCTTCAGGAGGCTGTGGCCAACCACCGATATTTGAAGATAAGAGCCTTCAGGATGGCACCATGGAGGACTACCAGACAGGGCACCAGGTGGTGTACTCATGTCGACCCGGCCATGTGTACAGGTCTGGGGACAGGAACGCTGTGTCAGTCTGTTCTGGCCAAACTGGAATCTGGTCGCATCCTGAGCTCGAGTGCACACGTAAGTTGCCACGTTGGATATATAAATACACATGTGTATATATATATGAGCCTGTCTCAAAAGGTGATAACTCTTCTTTTTTTTGTCCATTGTAATCATTGACACAAAACAGCACAGAAACAGTTATACTGAAAACACAAGGACATTTGCTTCAAATCAATATGTATTCTATTGGGATTAATAAACACCATGTAAAAAACAAATCAGTTTATCCTGAGCAAATGCATAAGCAGATAGTATGTTGATCGTTACAATGAACAAAGTTTTGTCCCATATTGCTTAGCACCTTTTGAGACAGCCTCATATATATATAAAAGGACAAATAAAAATGGAGTTCGGGAGACACAGGCAGGTTTTAGTTTATTTGCGCACCGCAGGTGGCGCTCCGGTCGCCCGTTCCGCACCCTCGGGGTGGGCGCGCGACTCCCAATAACCTGTACAATAAACATATATAGACGATCAGTGGTTGTGCACTGTTAATTGATATTATTATAACTAATTATTATACACACATATATTATACAGTAAAACCTCTCTAACCGACCACCTCCACAGATCGACCACTCCCCTATATCGATCGCTTTATTTGGGTCCCAATGATATAATACTATTGTAGGGGTATTCTAATTCCCCAAACCGACCACCTCCCTAAATGGACCTTTTAAAGTCGGTCCCATGGTCGGTCGATTTAGAGAAGTTTTACTGTATATATATCCTAATTTAAAACACAAGTGCCTATGATAGAATAAAACACAAGCGAAATCACATCGGAGACATAAGAACATAACCTTTTTACAAATACACCCACACCCACACACACATATATATATGGGTCATTCTGGGCACCAAAGTGTGACATGGAAACCAAAAGTGAAAACGTTCCAAATAATAGCAAAAACCCTTCCAAATAATAGCCTAATCCAATGTCCTATGAAGGTTTGCATGTTGTGCATATGTCCGAGTTGAAAACAATGAATTTCACTTTTAAAATTAGATCTTATGCAAATTGAGCAATACATTAATATCACTCGTGTAACATGAAAATCAAAGACACATCCAGAACCTCATTTCAACATATACAACATAGTCAAACAAGATTTTCTTGATTACTGTTAATCAGACATGGTTATGACATACAAGAAAAAAGTTGAAAAATAAGTTGGAACAAAGTTTGGCTACATGTATGGTGTCAATGTGTAAATTTTCACATTTTCACTCTAGCGCAAAATCATACAATTATAATTTTGATATCTTTTGTGGGATAAATTCAATACATGTAGAACTGCTAACCTACCTAATAGACAGAGGCTGCAGTAATTATTTGACTCGCTATCAATAAAACAAAGACTTAATTATCAGCATCGTAACATGGAGACCAAATATGTGGTGCCCAGTTTTGGAGAATAACCCATATATGCAATAAAATTCATTATATATACTCTATTGTAATACCAGTGTCATTACCATATTTAAATGTCTCCCTCTACCTCTCTCTCCCTCTCTCTGACTAGTGGGCAGCTGCCCTAGTTTAGTGGCGCCACCACACGGCCAGAAGCCGTCAGGTCAGAACACTGTTGGCTCCCGTGTGACCTTCTCCTGCCAGGCTGGGTACCTTCTCCAAGGTATGAAGGTCACGACCTGCCTGGCAGATTACACCTGGTCACAAGCCGTCCCTACGTGTTCAGGTAAAGACAAATGGTGCCAGCGAATGGTGAACGTGCAGGTATTCTTAGCAGTGACCTTTTGAACAGTTGCTATATGGTATATATATATGTTATATGTATAGGATGTATTGCAAATATATCACATGCTGAACATATTATATGTAATAATATATAATATATATAATAAAAAAGAATGAAAAAAAAAAGAATTATGTGATGTATAAAACTGATGCGAGTATAAAGGTGCATAAAGGAAGATTCCTTATTTGGCCACCCTTATGTTGTGTACTACTTTATGGGCGACACCCCTCTTCACGGTGGGACAGGTGGCACCACCACCCCCCACCGCTACCAGTGCCGCGAATACTGTCACTCGCACACTGGAATTTGTTTATATATATATATTCTATATATTCTATATATTCTATATATTCTATATATTCTATATATTCTATATAATCTATATAATCTATGTAATCTATATATTCTATATATTCTATATATTCTGTATATTCTGTATATTCTATATTCTATATATTCTATATATTTGATATATTATATATATTATACATATTATATATGTTATATAATATATATAGATAATATATATGTAATATATATATGATTTATATATTACATATATATTAAAAACATATATATATCATATTTATTACATAATATATATTGTATGTTATATTATACATAGTATATATTATATATATATTATCAAATATAATACATTATTTTAGATATATGTGTGCTCTATATATAATACATTATGGGAGTATAAACAAGAACAACACAATCTCAGTTCTTCCCTGTTCTAAGTATAACTTTTACTCTGTACTATCTAACTATATATTATACTCAGGGGCTAGTCTCCCCTTCGGCCACGTTAAAAAAAACCACAAAAAAACGAATTGTTGTGGAATCTCTCATATTATATAATGACCCCCTTATTTGTTTGGGGTTTCATATTACATACTGAACCCCGTATTTGTCTGTGGTTTCATATTATATACTGACACCCTTATTTGTAATGACACGGTTATTTGTTTGGGGTTTCATATTATATATTGACACCCTTATTTGTCTGTGGTTTCATATTATATAGTGACACCCTTATTTGTAATGACACGGTTATTTGTTTGGGGTTTCATATTATATACTGACACCCTTATTTGTCTGTGGTTTCATATTATATACTATACACCCTTATTTGTTTGGGGTTCTAGTTGTCACATGTGACACTCTGGCAGCCCCTGGCGGCAGTGTGCACTTCTCGTCCATGGATCTCAGTTACCAGACCACTGCCACCTTCACCTGTCCAAATGGCTACGTCTACTCAGAGGACTCCAGTGTCCGACACTGTCAGGAGGATGGCACCTGGAGCGAACTGGATGGGCAGTGTGCAGGTGGGCTCACTGCTACCCCCCCTCCCCCTCCCCCCCTCCCCCCCCCACCATTGGGATGCAGAAAACGCTCGGACATTCCACTGTCAGTGTCCCTCAGTCTTAAATGTATTTATTTTCTGAAGGAAAACACGGATAGAATTATATATAGATCTGCAGATCTATAGATGTATCAAATTATAAATCTACATATCTATATTTTCTATTTACAGTAAAACCTCTGTAAATCGACCGACCTTGGGACCGACTTTAAGTGGTCGGTTTAGGGAGGTGGTCGGTTTAGGGAGTTAGAATATGGTTACAATGGTAATGTTGGGACCCGCATGAAGCAATCGATATAGGGGAGTGTTCGATCTGTGGAGGTGGTCGGTTAGAGAGGTTTTACTGTTTATAATTATACATTTCTAAATTTCTATATTTATGCCTTTATTCAGTTATTCTTTCATCCATTTATGCGTTTATGCTTTTATATATTTATACATTTATATATTTATTTGTCTATACATTAATATATTTATATATCTTTCACTTTATATAGCTAGCCATCTATCCATTATCCCATCTATCCATATACACTAAAACCTCTCTAAATCGACCGACCAAGGGACCGACTTTAAGTGGTCCATTTAGGGAGGTGGTCGGTTTAGGGAGTTAGAATATGGTTATAATGGTATCATTGGGACCCAAATAAAGCGATCGATATAGGGGAGTGGTCGATCTGTGGAGGTGGTCGGTTAGGGAGGTTTTACTGTATATATACCGGGAGAGCTGGGAGGGGGGCGGGAAATGGGAGGGGGGTGATAGGACACTGCAGAGCTTATTACATGCGATAAAGGGTTTATCACTATCCATATATTACAGTTCCCCATCCCATATAAAACAATCATTACATGCTAAGTGAGTAGTTACAGTGAGTAGTTATAGTAAGGAGTTACAGTGAGTAGTTACAGTGAGTAGTTACAGTGAGTAGTCACAGTGAATAGTTGCAGTGAGTAGTTACAGTGAGTAGTTGCAGTGAGTAGTAACAGTGAGTAGTAACAGTGAGTAGGTGGTGTTGGTGGTTAACAGTGAGTAGTAACAGTGAGTAGTTACAGTGAGTAGTTACAGTGAGTAGTTGCAGTGAGTAGTTACAGTGAGTAGTTGCAGTGAGTAGTAACAGTGAGTAGTAACAGTGAGTAGTTACAGTGAATAGTTGCAGTGAGTAGTTGCAGTGAGTAGTTGCAGTGAGTAGTTACAGTGAGTATACTCAGTGAGTAGTAACAGTGAGTAGTTACAGTGAATAGTTGCAGTGAGTAGTTACAGTGAGTAGTTGCAGTGAGTAGTTACAGTGAGTAGTTACAGTGAGTAGTAACAGTGAGTAGTTACAGTGAATAGTTGCAGTGAGTAGTTACAGTGAGTAGTAACAGTGAGTAGTTACCGTGAGTAGTTACAATGAGTAGTTACAGTGAGTAGTTACAGTGAGTAGTTGCAGTGAGTAGTTACAGTGAGTAGCTACAGTGAGTAGCTACAGCGAGTGGTTACAGTGAGTAGTTGCAATGAACAGTTACAGTGAGCAGTTACAGTGAGTAGCTACAGTGAGTAGTTACAGTGAGTAGTTACAGTGAGTAGTTACAGTGAGCAGTTACAGTGAGTAGCTACAGTGAGTAGTTACAGTGAGTAGTTACAGTGAGTAGTTACAGTGAGCAGTTACAGTGAGTAGCTACAGTGAGTAGTTACAGTGAACAGTTACAGTGAGTAGTTACAGTGAGTAGTTACAGTGAGTAGTTACAGTGAGTAGTTACATTGAGTAGTTACAGTGAGTAGTTACAGTGAGTAGTTCTCTCTATATGCGGTGTTGG
The DNA here is from genome assembly GCA_030323885.1 of Branchipolynoe longqiensis. Taxonomy (NCBI): domain Eukaryota; kingdom Metazoa; phylum Annelida; class Polychaeta; order Phyllodocida; family Polynoidae; genus Branchipolynoe; species Branchipolynoe longqiensis. Next base: position 44,878,390 of record CM059189.1, read on the forward strand.
TATTTCAGTTGCAGTACATAGTTACCGTTTTACATTGCAGCTATCGACTGTGGCATCCCATACATCAACAATGGCACCTACAACCTTCCTTCTGGCACTGTCTACGGCGCTATTGCAATGTTCACGTAAGTGACCGCCTCAATGAACTAGACTGCAGACAGGCCTGGACGCGAGCCGTTGGTATCACTCTGTTCAACTGTTCAATATCACACAGACGTGTGTGTTTGTGATATTGAAGCGTGTCATTTTAAAGTCCATCCAAGTATCACCTCAAAGTAAAGTTTGGATGTGTGCATTCCAAATTACTCCAGATTCTGATAATGGTCCCATTTTGAAGATAACAGAGAGCATGTTTCATCATCTTTTTTGTTTTTGCCTCCTCCTCCCCTCCGCCTCTGCCTCCTCCTTTCTTTCTTCCTCCATTCTTTCTTCCTCCATTCTTTCTGTCTTTCTTTCTTTCTTCTTTCTTTCTTTCTTTCTTTCTTTCTCCTACCCCTCCTCCGCCTCATCCCCCTTCTTATCCTCCTTTCTTTCTTTATTCTTTTTTTTTTTTTTTCTTTCTTTCTCCTACCCTCCTTCTTCCCGTCCTCCCTCGCATTATCCCCCTTCTTTTTCTTTCTTTCTTTCTTTCTTTATTTCTTTCTTTCTTTTGTTCTCTCTTTCTTTCTCCTACCCCATCTTCTTCCCCTCCCCCTTCCCCTCTTCCCCCTTCTTCTCCTTTCTTTCTTTCTTTCTCCTACCCCTCCTTCTTCCCGTCATCCTCCTTCGCATCTTCTCGTCCTCTTCCTCCTGCTTTTCCTCCTTCTCCTCCTCCTCCTTTTTTTCCTACCCCTCCATATTCCCCTCATCCTCCTTCGCCGTTTCCTCCCTCTTCTCCTCCTCCTTCTCCTCCTTTCTTTCTTCCTCTTATCCCCCTTGTCCCCGTCCTCTTCCTTCGCCTCCATCTTCTCCTCTGTCGTCCGTTCCTTCTTCTCCTCTTCCTGTTACCTTTACCCGCATTCTCTTCCTTCGCCGCCCCCTTTTCCTCCTCGTCTTTCTTGTACTCTTCTAACTTTGCCTCTCCTCCTTCATCTTCTACATTTCCTACTTACCATCACCCTCCTACTCCTCCCCCGTTCTCCTCACTGACAGGCTCTTCTTCTTCCTCTTCTTAATCTTCCTCCTCCTTCTTATCTCTTGCTTGTCCCCTTCCTACTCCTTGGTCCCATTCTTCCTCGTTTTCTTCTCCTCATCGTCATCTTCATACTTTTCCTCCACTTCTCTTCCTTGTCACATTCATCCTCAATCCCATCCTCATCTTCCTCAGCCACACCCTCCTGCTCCAGCCTAGTAATCCTCGTTCTCCCCTCCCCTTTCTCTAGATCCCCATCCTCCTCTCTCCTCACCCTTACTCCTCCTGCTCTCCTCCTTCTGTTCCACATCCTCCTCTCTCCCGCTCCTTCTCCTCTCTCCCCACCCATACTCCTCCTTCTCTTCCTCCTGGTCCTCTCTTCTTCCACCTCCTCCTCCTCTCCCGCTCCTCCCCCGCTCTCCTCACCTACTCTTCCCCCCGCTCCTCCTCTCTCCCCATCCCTATTCCTCCTTCGCTTCCTCCTACTCCCCTCCTTCTATTCCACCTCCTACTCTCTCCTTCCCTCCTCTTCCTCCCCTCCTCCTCTCTCCCCATCCCTACTCCTCCTTCTCTTCCTCCTGCTCCCCTCCTTCTGTTCCACCTCCTCCTCTCTCCCCACCTCCTCTTCCTCCCCTCCTCTCTCCCAACCCCTCCTCCTCCGTCGCTTCCTCCTGCTCCCCTCCTTCTATTCCAAATCTCCTCTCTCCCCTCTTCTCTTCCATCTCCTCTCTCTCCCCCTCCTCCTTTCCGCCTGCTCCCTCCTTCTGTTCCCACTTCCCCCTCTCTCCCTCCCCCTCCTCTCTCTCTCTCCCCCATCCCTTACTCCTCCTTCGCTTCCTCCTGCTCCCTCCTTCTATTCCACTCCTCCTCTCTCCCCCCTCCTTCTATTCCTCCTGCTCCCTCCATCTCTTTCACCTCCTCCTCTCTCCCCTCCTCCTCCTCTCTCCTCCTCTCTCCCCACCCCTACTCATTCGCTTCCTCTCTTCCTCCCCTCCCTCCCCACCTCCTCTCCTCCCATCCCACTCCTCCTTTCTGCTCCTCATGTTACCCTCCTTCTGTTCATCTCCTCCTTTCTCTCACCCTTTCTCCTCTCCTCCACCTCCTCCTCTCTCCCCACCCTCCTTCGCTTCATCCTGCTCCCCTCTCTGTTCCACATCCCCTCATTCCCCTTCTTCTCTTCCTCTCCTCTCTCTCCCCCTCTCCTTCTCCTCCTCCTGCTACCCTCCTTCTGTTCTACCTCCTCCTTTTCTCACCTTCCTCCTCCCCCCTCCTCCTCTTCTCCCCACCCCTACTCCTCCTTCTCTTCCTCCTGCTCCCTCTTCTCTTCACCTTCCACCTCCTCTCTCTCCTCACCCTCTTTCCTCCCCCCCCCATCCACCGCCCCCCCCCCTCCCCCTCCTCGCCCCTCCTTCTCAGACCGCTCTTTATTGAACAGTTCGGCTCCTTACATTTGCAGGTGTGACTCGGGCACTGAGCGTTACCGCTCTCAGAAGGGAACAATCTCCATCTGTAACTCATCACAGCTGTGGGAGCCTGCACCACCTATATGCTACAGTAAGTCACACTGCACCCACTCGACCAGCACAAGCAGTCCGACAACCAGTTGACGGTAGTGGAAGATGGTTGTTGAAAGCTGTAACCTAAAACCGAAGCTAGCTCAACGAATAGGTGTATACACGTTCGTTGGTCAGCATTTTGAATTCTGTGACACAGAACATCGAAGTTAATTCAACATTCCTGGCTATGCAAAGCATATGGTAGGGGGAGGGGGAGAGTGTTAGGCTTTTATATATATATATATTTTTTAAATGACATTTTTTTTTTGGTGATGGATTTATTAACCGTGCTAATAACGGATAAATATGTTAATACTTGTTTTCACCGCTGGGCAGCACTAATCCAATCCAATCCAATTTGATTTAAATCTGTGGAATTTTGTCTTAATGCAATGTTGATATTATATATGCTGTATAAGAATTATACGAGTATAATAAACCGGAATTCCCTACTCACACCTCAACTCCACACGTCAGTGATCGGGTGATGGAGCCTGGGGCTAGTCATCTACTGTTCCAACCTACTCAACATCAGCTCCGACGGTGGGGGCCACCCTACCTCCTATTCATTTATGTAGGTCAACAGTAGACTCAACTATTATATATATATGTATATATATATATATATATATATATATGTAGTGGTCTGCACTGACCTCTCAGGCAAGTAACCACATAGACAGGTAGGCATGGGTAGTGTGATGATATCAGGGAGTCTAGGTGGTGTAATGGTTAGCACACTGGCCCGGAATGCAAAGAGATGTCGATTCGAGTCCTGCTCTAGGCACAATATTTCCCATTTTCATCACCCTCGTGACACTGGAGCCATGACCAGGATCCTGTACAAGCTACGCACTGTATGGTTGTTGAACCTACCCTGTGTATGTATGTGTATGTGCATTGCCTGTATGTATGTAATTGTAAGCATTAAAAGACTTACAAATCCAGGGGGACGAATGTAGTGGTCTGCACTGAACTCTCAGGCAAGTAACCACATAGACAGGTAGGCGTGGGTAGTAGGTGATATCAGGGAGCCTAGGTGGTGTAATGATTAGCACACTGGCCCGGAATGCAAAGAGATGTGGGTTTGAGTCCCGCTCTAGGCACAATATTTCCCATTTTCATCACCCCCATGACATATATATATATATACGTTCGGTTGGTGAAATGGTGCTGTGTACTACTTTGTAGGGGATTGGGATTTAGGGGCTCTAACAAGTAGTGGCCTTTGTATAACTGAAAATGTTGAAAACGTTGGATGACCCCTAAAGAACGCAAGCTAAGGTACGTGACTATAAGACAATTACGGTGATAAACGCGTTTTAATCTCTTGCTTAGGTAAGAGTCTTAGTCATAGCTGCCGAATGCTGTGGCCTTGATTTCAATACAAACTAGGTCAAGAAGTAGATTATATCCCGGTAGCTGGGTTTAGTCAGAGGACTCACCTCCGCTAATTTTAAAATGCATACTCTGATTTGTCGTAGTCATTGGGTTAAGGGAACAATGCTTTCGGAACAGACCGATACAATATTCTCGCTAATTCTCACTAATTCTGATTTCCACAGAGACGGAGTTCTCAGGATGGAAATCAAATCGCTTCCACTCTTTACAGCGTCGCTTGATTGTTAACTTGGTGAACTGAGCATTGCCTAAAATAAGCCGTTTCAGCTTAGCGGGCATTGTCATCAGACATGGTCAGGTGACCCTTGTAAGGATGGAACGCTGTCGAGTTCTCTCCATCTACTTTCTCGGTTATGCTTAAGTCACATATCATGCTGCTGCCACATGGTTCTGCAGTCTGCAGTGTGTAGATGGGATTTTGCGGGCTGCGGAAGAAATGTTCACAAATGTTACGGGGTCCGTATGGCAATCGTAAAAGTCACAAAATCAAACAAGCCGCGAGGCCATCCTATGGCCACTGCAAGGCGCCTGTATGGTTTTTGCCACCGCCGCCAGGCCGCTGTGATGCTTTTCTATGCACACCAGACAGTGAAAAATGTGAGGTGACCTGAAGTCACCGTATGGCCACCGTACGGCCACCGTATGGCCACATTGCGATAATAAATGCGGCGGGGTTACGGCCTACGGCGTTGCGATATTTGAAAAAGATTAATATCAATTTAAAGGCCCTGTCACAGTGCATAAGCGTATGGCAACGTATGTGGCACACGCTGTCATCTGGCGGAAATTTTGAACATGCTAAAAAATACTACTTATGCAAAACATACCCATAACTTGTTTCAGCATACACCATTGGGCTATTATTATTAATGAATACTACTTATGCCAAACATACCCATAACTTGTGTCAGCATACCAGTGGGCTGTTAACAAATACTATTTGTGCCAAACATACCGATAACGTGTGTCAGCATACACCAGTGGGCTATTAACGAATACTACTTGTGCCAAATGTACCCATAACTTGTCTCAGCATACACCAGCATACAACATCATACACTGGCGTACACTGGCATACACCAGCGTACACCAGCATACATCAGCGTACATCAGCATACACCAGCATACATCAGCATACACCAGCGTACACCAACGTGTTGGCGCAAAATCACATATGTCGGCATACACTGATGCAATACAGCACTGTGTGACAGGCCTGAGACAAATCTTAACCCTTTGCGGTGAGCAAAGAACCTTGAGGTCGCCGCATGGCCATTGTGTGCTACCGTATGGCCGCCGCACAGTAATGACAATTTAGGGGACTTACAGCCGCCCCAAACACGCCACCGGTGACTTAAGGTTTATAACTGAGGCAATGTTGTCTTGGTTACTGCACTCAGTATACCTAGTGTCCCACACAGAGAGTGGCTCATCCATCTCCCGGGTGACTCAGTTATACGTAATTAGATACCAGCGCCGAAAGAGGCCCGCACAGGAAAATGAAGATGAGTCCATCCCACAAGTACATCGGCCAGTTTCCACATATATCTAGTCCGATGGTTTTGAGTTTCTGTCATTTTCTGAGATACATGTATTATGCTGATCATTATAATATACCTTACTTTAGATTGAAGTAACTTATATTTTAAATGGCTAACTTTTAAGATATTTGAAGTGCAAACATGCCAAATTAATTGTGGCAAGCACGTCAAAACTCTGACACCTTAGGCTTCTGCAGTACTTGCTTCTATTAAATTTTCTCAGTATTCCCGTTTATGTGGCAACAAATGTTTGATAAGTGCACCAGTATCTAAGTTAGACGCGTACAATCAGATCTAGCTAATTGTTTTGATTTTGAAAATTTGGTATTTTCATCAGACTATGCAGCTTTAGAGTTGCATAGTCTGATGGTTTTGAGTTTCTGTCATTTGTTTTGTATGTAGATCAATATATTAAGTTGATCATTATAATCTACTTTTATTTAGTCTGGAGTAACTTTTATTTTAGACTGCTAACTTTTGAGATACTTGAAGTGCGAACAGCCAACATTAAATTTGTCCACCTCGTCTTTCTCTCGCCCTGTCCTGATATGACCTTAGATGTTGCGAGGACGTAAAACAACAACAAACAAACAACATCGTTCTCTCGAATCGACCCAAATGCTATCGAGCCTCAAACCTCATATCGGGCAATAACAACATAATAAATACAGTAAAACCTCCCTAATCGACCACCTCCACAGATCGACCATTCCCCTATATCGATAGCTTTATTTGGGTCCCAACAATACCCTAACCATATTCTAACTCCCTAAACCGACCACCTCCCTAAATGGACCACTTAAAGTCGGTCCCAAGGTCAGTTGATTTAGAGAGGTTTTACTGTATATACTATAAGAGCGACTCACTGAGATGCAGAGAGCCACCCATTGCCTTCCTGGCTATCTTGCCCACATCAATCAGGGACATTTCACATTCTCGTCTCATCGGTAGAACACCCTATAATGACCAGACGGGATGGCCGAATGAGTTAGAGCGCCCGTCTCCCATGCTGGTAGATCGTGGGGTCGTGGGTTCGAGCCCATGTCGAATCAAACCGATGAATTAAAAATTGATACTTGTCGCTTCCTAGCCTGGCGCTCGGCATTATTAGGATAGGACAAGGACTGGTTAGCTCAGTGTCAGGATAATGTGACTGAGTGGGATATCGGGTTATGGTGTCGGTGGCCTGGTTTCCCAGTGGGACATCACTATAAAGTCACCATGAGTGCGCACTGTCACAAGTCGGTACCCATCCTGATATGACCTTAGATGTTGCTAGGTCGTAAAACAACAAACAAACAAACAAAGAAAAAACACCATATAGCCAACCAACCCATTAAAAGGTAATAATCCAGTGAAAGAGTTAAGCTTTTACTAAACCAAAACACACTTTCTTATGCCCCTGTCACACTTCACCGGATTGAGCAATGGACAGAATTTTCTAGTCCGGTAGTGTTCGGGCGTCATAAGTATCAAAATGTATTAAAATGTGTCAAAATGTTGCGATATCGGGTCAAAGGACACTGGACAAATGGACATGAAACGGACATGAACGGACATGAAACGGACATGAAACGGACATGAACGGATAGCCAATGAACGAAACAAACTCAAACCCGACAAGAACCGTACACATCAATCCGGTGGCATCTGTTCCAAGTTTTGTGCATGTTCAAAACTTGTACAGACACAAACTGGACTATCAACAGACTTTGTTTGGTTTCTTTCCATTTCCCCCAATCTGACGAGGTGTGACAGCCACTTTAGATTTGATTCTAGATATTTGACTTAGCTTCTGGTCTGTGCTCAGTAAATGGGAAGGGATACCAAGTTAATCATCTATTACTAGAACTTGCCACTGTTGAAGTCTCAGATTATAATGATCTACTATCTCAATAAACATCGCAGGAACACAAAACTATCAGACTATGCAACTTTACTGGGCATGAAGTGGAGTGTCATTGCCTTTATATATCCAAATAAGTAATGTTCTTTATGGAATACCAGGCGAGGTCTGCTCTATGGTCCAATTACCTGTATCTCTGTTTGGTTTCTCCAGGGTCCCACTTAGAATAGAAACATTAAAACAATGACTAAATGCTGTTAATAATACATTAGATATACAGTAAAACCTCTCTAAATCGACCGACCATGGGCCCGACTTTAAATGCTCCATTTTGCGAGGTGGTTGGTTTAGGGAGGTTTAAACAAAAATCATTACAATGGTATTGTGACCCCCAATAGCAGATGTCTGCTCTTTGTGCTGGGGTGTCGTTAAACCAAAGAAAAACCACCCAAAATACAACAGTATTGTATGGGTGATCATTTGGGGCCCAAATAAAGCGACTTTGAACCGCACTTGCTGCACCAATGTCCATATCCACAATCCTCCTCCGGCCTGCCACAACCCGACTCCTTGTTCCACATGAAACAAGCTCTAGTGCCATCCCTCTCAAAGACGTGGATGGAGCTGTGCCTGGAGGAACTACTCCCTCCCTCCCCCACCCGCACCCCGGCGCTTCATGCTTTCATGACCGTAAAACATGGTACCGGTAGAGTTGTAGACCTTACCGAAAGCCGCAAACCCCAAGGTCTCCGCGAGTCGCCTGATCTCGCAGTCATTAACCCTGTTCACACGGGGCAGTTAATTCGAATCATATGAATCGACTTGCCTAGTTCGGCTCACATTTGGCGTGTGAACCCGCATCTGAGTCGATTTAGGGCTGATTCGAATCATATAATCCGGAATTTATAAACCACCTAAGGAGGTGGTTTATATGAAGCGAATTATATGATTCGACTTATATCGCCCGTGTGAACGCATCTGACTTATTTGATGCGGATTAAGGACGTAGCGCGCATGCGCAGTCGAGACCTTAGTTTGTTGACTTTCCGGTCGATCAAAAGCGCATATTATATAATTTAATTAATGAAACCGCTATCTATGCACAGATATTTTTTTCATCATTTATTTTTAGGGTTTCACTGCCCAGCAGAAGTTTTGATCGTTCCAAACCAATAAGATTCATTAAATACTTATCTAGGTCGAACGCACTCTCTAGTGGTGACGTTGCCTAATCGAAGACTGGCGCTGGTCACGCTGGGCTTGCTCATGGGCAGATATCGATTTCCGGCCCCAAGTACTGCCCGTGTGAACGGGCGCCTAATTCGACTCACCTGGTTCGATTTGTCTGATTCGCCTCACATTTTGCCCGTGTGAACACGGCTATAGTCAACGTGAACCAAGTCGCTAAACCTAAAAGCCTCGGGTTTCGCTTTCAGGGGGATGAAGTGCAGATATTTTTCAAATCAAAAGTAACGGGTAAATATTAAGATATATGTGAAGAATAATTTTGCTTCTTAAATTAACAATTTATATGCTCATTTAATTTACCGATCATTTAGATATCTTTCGCTGGCTTTTATATAGGGTAGTTTTTCACCCCTACTCAGGCTTACTGCAGTACGGGGTGCATCTTTTATCTAGGTAGATGAGCCTGTCTCAAAAGGTGATATCTCTTCTTTTTTTTTGTCCATTGTAACAATTGACACAAAACAGCACAGAAACGGTTACACTGGAAACACAAGGACATTTGCTTCAAATCAATATGTATTCTATTGGGATTAATGAAACACCATGTAAAAAACAAATCAGTTTATCCTGAGCAAATTGCATAAGTAGATAGTATGTTGATTGTTACAATGGACAAAGTTTTGTCCCATATTGCTTAGCACCTTTTGAGACTGTCGCAGATACCTGTCTGTATCTTACAGAGGGGACCAGTCAACCCCCTACATGGCTGTACTGGTGGTTTATTTTTGAACCAGAAGGGAATGAATCAAGTCGCTATCCCAGGGTTCCCGGATGGATGGATGGAGGTTCCGTCGCCCAGTTAGCTCTGGGTGTGATTTGGTGAATCTGCTTCCTGGGTGAACCCCATGGCGGAATGCAAGAAGCACACACTTCTCATTTGCCAAGAGCTAAAGGCCCTGTCACATTACGGCGTATGGCGGGAGCGTATTTAAAACCTACATCAAAAATGGGAAAAAAACTGTGCGGGACGATGTATCGTGACCTTTGGTGACCTCTCGGGTGTTTTTGAGCGTATGCGTAACCTATGAGGAGCATACGAGGAGCGTATGAGAGCGCACTGTGACATTTTTTGACGGTTTTGATTGGCATGTGGAGCGTATGAGGAGCGTATGAGGAGCGTATGAGGAGCGTATGCGAGACCTATGTTATCTCTCCTCAGTCCGCCATCTGGTGGCTCCTGGGTATATAGTGTCACCTTTATATACCGAGACCATAGGTCAGGGATACGCCGCCATACGCTACTCATACACTTTGCATACGCTACGCATACGCTCCCATACGCAACTCGTAGGTTCTGCGTATGCTTCATACGCCAGAGATACGCCCGTGACGCAAGTTGAGCGTATGAGTAACGTATGCCGGCGTACCCATAGCATATGCCGGCGTACCCCTAGCGTACGAGGAGCATATGCTGGCGTATGAGAAGCGTATGAGTAGCGTAGGAACCATACGCTCCCGTAGGTCGAGATTTTTTGAGCATGCACACACAAATTTGGATGGACAGACGGGAGAAAGCGTATGGCGGCGTACAACGGCGTAAGCCGGCATAGGCTGGCACATGACGGCCTATGCGTAGCGTACGCATAGCATATGCATGACGTATGGCGGCATATGCCGACGTATATGACGTAACGCGCCTACGCCGCCATACGCTCCCGCAAAAAAAAACCTAATGTGACAGCCCCTTAACTTCTATCCAACAAGAGTAAAGAAGCTACACTATTGTGCTTCGTTAAGAGGAATTCGACCTTCAAAAGGACAATTCTATCAAAGATATAATCTAACCATATTACCATTTCCCCCTGAGGATGTACAGTTCACCACCTAAGCTAGCATTGCCATGGAAACCACCTTAGCTAATGCATAGTCTAATATCGATTCCTGCTCAAGATGGGAAAGTCACCACCAATCATTGCAATGGATGTTATTTCAGTAAAACCTCTCTGACCTACCACCTCCACAGAGCGACCAGTCCCATATATCGAAGAACAGAACGGTGGGTTGAGAGTGAGTCAGCATTCTCTGGTAGGAGTATAACATATAACACTGAGCAAGACAAGTCAATCACGTGGAATTGAGATCGTACATAATCAGCGGTACTGGTTTGGTATTGGGAATGAATATTATACAAATATTATAACGCGTGTCTGGTTTCGATTGGCTCATAATTTCATCATCATCATCATGCTGTCGGTCGCAATGCAACAAAGTCTGTTTTCATTACTTGACTGCCGCTCTCCATTTAGCTCTCTGCTGTGAGAGTGATGAACTCATAATTTAGATCTACATAAAGTATTATATATACATATATATGGATAGTAATAAACCCTTTACCGCGTGTAATAAGCTCTGTGGTGGTTTCTGCTCCCTCCCCCCCCCCCCTCAGTTGATGTGGGGGTGGGGGTGGGCGACCGGCATGCACCTCGCCCCCCCCCCCCCCTTCCTCGGGGCGGGTTTCGCCAATCGGTCGGAAGCATTTTGTCGATATATATAACCAGAGAGAAGGGAACAGCATTCACTCCTGACCGATTTGCACTTCTCCAGCTCATGCCTTTATGAGCCTCCTCTGATCCAGTTTATATACACCCACCCACCCACCCTCCCACACCCACCCACCTACCCACCAAACCACCCACCCACTCACCAACCCACCTACCCATTCACCCACCCACTCACCCGCGCACCCACACCCACCCACTTACCCACCCACCCACCCACCCACCCACCCACCAACTCACCCGCCCACCCACACCCACCCAACCCGCCCACCCACTACCCACCCACTTACCCACCCACCCACACCCACCTACCCACTTACCCACCCACCTACCACCCACCACCCCACTTACCCAGCCACCCACCCACACCCACCCACCTACCCACTTACCCACCCACACCCACCCACCTACCCACTTATCCACCCACCCACCTACACCCACCCACCTACGCACCCACTCACATTCCACATCACTACCTAAGTAGGTGAGTTTGACAACGCAGACCTACACATTGACAAAACAAACAAAAATCTCATTCTGCCAAAAAGAAATAAGAAACCACAACAAAAAACCAGAAAGAAAGAAATGTCATGCAGTTGCTTTCCCTCCTTTACCACAAACACACTACACACACACACACACAAACACACTACACACACACACACCACACACACACACACACCATGTTGCCCATTGCCGGACCTGGCACAGTGGCCGAATCGGTAGAGCCTGGCGTGTGGGAGATCGGGAGTTCCGTTCCCGGTCGAGTCAAACCAATGCCTTATAAAATTGATACTTATCGCTTCCAAACCCTGTCGCTCGGCGTTAATAGGATAGGGCAAGGACTGGTTAGCTCAGTGTCAGGATAATGCGACTGAGTGGGATATTTGGGCATGGTGCTGGTGGCCTGATTTCCCAGTTGGGGCAGCACTATAAAGTCACAATGAGTGCACACTGTCACAAGTCGGTAGGCACCCGTCCTGATATGACGTTAGATGTTGCCAGGACGTAAAACTCCAACAACCAACCAACCAACCAGCCCATTACGGCTGATCTCCTCACAGAGTTCTGGTTCTGAATAAGGCCCCTGACCGTTGTGGTGTCCCTTATGGTGGGCGACGGGCACACTGTCAATAAGGCGGTAAATAGGATCAATAATTCCGGCCGACGCTGTCAATAGCAGCAAGCCATGCCCAGTAATAACTCTCTCAGTAGCTATCCGCCAGAGGGCTCCCCTCCTGTCCGCCTCAAGCCCCGCCCCTCACTAGCGCATGCGCAACACCGAAAGCAATAATCTACTAATAGAACACAAACTGATGCTATATAATGCATTATATGAATATAAACAGAGCCAGTATTGCATACTTGTTTAAATCAGCTGGTATATATATAATTATGTATATATATATGTGGTTATATAATAATATATAAAATTATATATATATTGCTATATATAATTATATATGTTATATATTGCATAAATTGAATATAAACAGAGCCAGTATTGCATACTTGTTTCAATCAGCTGGTATATATAATTATGTATATATAAGTGGATATATAATAATATATATAATAATATATATATTGCTATATATAATTATATATATGTTATATAATGCATAAATTGAATATAAACAGAGCCAGTATTGCATACTTGTTTCAATCAGCTGGTATATATAATTATGTATATATAATTAAGTGGTTATATAATAATATATATAATTATATATATATTGCTATAAATAATTATATATATATGTTATATAATGCATCAATTGAATATAGACAGCCATTATTGCATACTTGTTTTCTATTACCTGTTATATATAATTATATATATTATCTATATAATATATATATATACATGTGTTTGTGGATATATATATATTATATATATATATATATATATATATATATATATTTTACCTCGGTATGCCGCCTCTGGCTAGCCGTAGGCTAGGGAGAAGGAAGCACATCCGGGTCCAGCAATTAGCATAAGTAACTCACAACGGGAGGACGTTTGTGAGTTGCTCCACAGGATTTATCTACTACTACTGCTTTTATCCAAAAGTAAGTACTGTTTTCTTCGATAACTTTGTTTATCATGCTCTATAGCATCTTTTTATGAAAGTTCAGAACTTTCTTCAGTCCTGTTTGGACTTTGTACGTTTTTTAACTTACGGATAGAACATTGCGTGCCGCTGGCACAAACGAAACCGATACTGAGTTCTATCGACACCTGTTTTTCAGACAGGGAGAAATGGCAACCCGAGTTGCTCATTTCCTAAGAAAAGTCTCCCGGATCCTAATAGAGGATGATGTTGGGGATGCTTCTGGGTGTTTTTTATAAACACCCCTGACCGGTTTAAGGCGAACCTCCGAGTTTCGTAATATTTTCTCCAACTTGTTGGCGCTGTAGCCACAGGTGGGAGAAGTGTACGGAACAGAGAGAGGGGCCGATCTCACGATCGATGCCCTCCGTTTGGTTGGTTTCGTTACCACACACCTACGGCAAATTTAGCTTCACGCCTGTACTGACACGTTGCAAAACACGTTCTCTGTACCATGTTCCTCAACCCAGTTTACTGGCTTACACTTGTGTAGTTGAGATGATTCCGGGTTAGTAACGCTTTGGTTTCGTTACAGTTTCCGATGGCCACTCGCCGGAATAAGCCGCCCGCTGCAGCGGTGGGTGTCCCCCCTACGGATTACGATTCGTCTCCACCGGCTACGGCTCCGCCGTCCCCACATCCTGGGGCTCATGCCTCGGATCAAGACAGTGATCACGCCCCTCAACCAGTGGGGTGGGAGGCGAAAATGGCGGAGATGATGGAGGAGAAGATGCGCCTTTTCCAGGCGCAGACCTTTCCAGATCCTTCCCAAATCCCTGATGAGGATTGGGAAGACTTTTCTGAGGACGAAGAGGACACGCTTTCGGCACCTGAGGTTCCGAAACCGAAAGCGCGGGGCAAGAAACGCCGCCCAGTGAGCAGTTCTGGTGACGAGTTCACAAAGAAAGCGAACTCTAAGCGCTCCAAAAAGTCCAAAAAGAAGAAGAAGAAGAAGAAGAAGGACTCCTCTTCAGACTCGTCGTCCGACTCTTCTTCCACCGAGTCGGATTCCGACACGGAACGAGCGGGAGTCTACGCCAAAATAGGCGTTAAAGCTGGCAAGAAGATTGTCAAAAAGAAAGCTCAGAAAGTGCGCACCACTACCATGATGCGCAAAACGGTGAATAGCCATTTCACTACGTTTAAACCGATCGAAGTCATCAACAAGTTGACTGAGCAGATTTCAGGAGTTAAGGGCATTCCTGCTTCGGTTTTCAAAGAGATGGATTCCGGCATTCATCTTTCCGACGAACGCCGTCGTTATGAAACTTCCCTCTGCCTTATCCATAAGGCAGTTTTGGGTGCCTTGACGTCTGTTATCCCTGTGGCTAACAGGATGCAGACAGAGAACAAGTTCTCGTCTTTGGCGCGGGTTATGGACCGGGGCATAGCTTTGTTAGCAGCCGCTAGTAACTACATGACCCATCGGAGATTTGAAAACGTTTTCAAATCGGTCACCACAGATGCCGGAAAAGAGGTTGCCCGCTCGAACAAGGTAACGGACCATGATGGTAAGGAATACACCGTGTATTCCGGACCTACCCCTATCAAGAGCAAACCGCTAGATAAATCCAAGATGTTTGGGGGTCAGCTAGCTTACCTGTACAAACAGGTAGAGGTCGACTACAAGAGTGCTAAAAACACTGAAGCAAAGAGTCGTCGCTTCCAAAACCCAGCAGGGTTCAGAAAGTCTAGGACGGATTTTCGATTCCGCAGAGGAGGAAGGCCGTTCAGGGGCGGACCGTCCTTCCAGTTCAACCAGCGAGGAAGGGGCCGAGGCGACAGGCCGGCCTCAAACTGGAACGACAACCGCGGCTACAAGAGGGATTTCGTTCCCAAGCCCCAGTTCCCGAAACAAGGGAACAAGTAGAGATTTCCACACAAACAGTGCAGCCTCCTGACCCTACAATGGTCACGGAGGAAACTCAAACTGAAGTAAGCCTTTTTCAAGCAGGGAATGTTTCTAATTGTTTACATCAATGGCAACAGTTAACCACTAATCCAGAGGTCCTGAATATTGTTAAAGGCATTCACATCCCTTTCACACAATTGCCTATACAAAAGAGAGCGCCTTTTCCGTATCAGTTTAATTCACTAGAAAAATCTCAGCTAGATCACCAGGTTCTACTGTTTGAGTCTAAGGGCATTGTCAACAGAGTTGAACATACTGAAGGGGAATATATTTCCAATATCTTCTCTACTCCTAAACCTGATGGTTCAATCCGAATGATTTTAGATTTAACTCAGTTGAATGAAATCATTGAATACAAACATTTCAAAATGTTTTCTTTAGAAACAGCTCGTGATTTAATTACCCCAGGGTGTTGGCTAGCGAGTGTTGATTTAAGGGATGCGTACTACACCGTTCCTATTCACCAGACAGATCGGAAATACCTACGTTTTCTCTGGAATGGCCAACTTTTTGAATTTACATGTTTACCTAATGGTTTGGCCTGCGCACCGCGTCTGTTTACTAAGTTGTTGAAACCAATTTTTGCACACATGGCAAAATTGGGGCATTGTATGTTTCCATACATAGATGATTCTTTTATTATGGGCCAATCTTTCACGCAATGTGAACTCGCTGTTAAAGATTTATGCAACATTTTCACCAAATTGGGTTTCTTCATACATAACAAGAAATCGGTTTTTTCTCCTACTCAGGAGCTTAAGTGTCTCGGGTTCATTCTGAACACCACGGCTATGACCGTTTCGCTTACACGCCAAAAGAAAGATAAGCTTTACCGCACAGCGATACAGCTGTTAGACACTTCTAGGCCAAAGATTAGACAGGTCGCGGTCCTTATCGGGGTCATGGTTTCGTATAGTCCAGCTATTCTATACGGAGCGGCACACATAAAATCCCTCGAAATTGATAAAAATTTGGCGCTGGCCCGCGCAAAGGGAAACTTTGAAAAGACCATGTTTATTTCGGAGAACGGCCTAGCCGACATTGATTGGTGGCTAAACCACTTTGACCATTCCCCCAATCCCATTAGAATGGGAGAGCCTGACACTACCGTTACCACTGACGCGTCTCTCCAAGGGTGGGGAGCACATCAAAATGATGTAGCAACGGGAGGAAGATGGCTAGAATCGGAACTCCCCGATCATATTAACGTTCTAGAACTAAGGGCCATTTACTTGGGATTAACCAGTCTAGTAAAAATACCCAAAAATAATGTACGTATCCTCACGGATAACACCACAGCTATGGCTTATGTCAGAAATATGGGAGGTACAAAATCGATTAAATGTAATGCAATGGCACTTCTCATTTGGAACTGGGCTCAAACCTTTGATGTCTGGTTAACTGTTAATCACATTCCAGGCACACAAAATTGTCTAGCTGACAAGATGAGTCGCCAGTTCCATGATCACTTAGAGTGGTCACTTAATCCATCCATTTTCAAACACATTTGTCACACATGGGGTTCACCTCAGATCGATTTGTTCGCTTCGCGTAATAACTTTAAAATTCCAAAATATGTTTCGTGGCACCCGGAACCCAATGCTTGGCACATTGATGCCTTCTCCCTAAAGTGGCGACATCATTTCTTTTACATTTTCCCCCCCTTTACTATCATTAGCAAAGTCGCCAGAAAGATTCAAATGGAGGGGACACACGCCATACTCATCGTCCCCGAGTGGCACACGCAACCGTGGCTACCGACGTTACTAGCCACAGCCAAAAGCAGCCTTCGCTTCCCAAGATTCCGAGGAAACCTCAAACATCAGGGACCACTAGAACGCCACGGAAACGTGTCGACAACTCCGTTAGTGGCATTCCTTTTTTAAATAAATATTTAGAACAGTTTGGCTTAGACAAAATTACACAACAGCGTTTGGTTGATGATGCGTGGAGAAAAGGAACGGTGAAAATGTATACTACGTATTTAAAGAAATGGGGTATTTATTGCCTGCTTAAGAAAGTCAAGCCAATGACTCCCACAGTATCCCAGGTAGGACTCTTCCTACGTTACCTAGAGGACGAAGGCCTAGGATATGGCGCTATTAACGCTGCCAGATGTGCTCTGTCGATAATCCTACCGCGGGTTAATGGACAAACAATGGGTAAACACCATGTTATTTGTTGGATCATACGATCAATTTATCAGAGGAATCCGCCTAAACCCAAATATAATAGGTTTTGGGATGTTTCTCTAGTGTTCAACCTCTTCAAGAAATGGCCAGAAAATAAGTTTCTGGACGTTAAACTTTTAGGTTTCAAAGTCGCAGTTTTGCTTCTCCTGGTCACTGGACACAGAGGCCAAACTATAGTTGCCCTGTCGCTGAATGGTCTAGAAATTGACAGTAAAGAGGCCACGTTTGATTTATCAACTTTATTAAAATCAAACCGATTAGGTGACCCCCTTTCTACGATAGGGGTGTCCAGTTTCACTCAGGATCGCAAGTTATGTGTCGTATCTGCGATACGAAATTATATATCCAAGACAAGATTAATAAGAAACTCAAGACAGCTATTGGTCAGCTTTATTAAGCCACACAAGGCCATTTCCAGGGATACCCTCGCCCGATGGACAATGAATGTGTTAAAACTGTCGGGAGTAAATACAGACAGGTACTCATCGCACTCTACACGTGGTGCAATGGTTTCCAAGGCAAGATTGCTAGGCATCTCCGTTAAACGGATCCTAGCTCACGCGGGATGGAAAACCGCTACTTCGTTTGCTAGACATTACCACAAACGACTAGAGAAGCCTCAGCCGATAGCGCACAGGCTACTCACCAACTGAAAGAGAGAGGTAAGAAAAACATTGGTTTTTCCTCTTTTTGCCATACAAATCGCTTTTCCATTGTTGCATACATAAGACATAATCACTAAAGAATAATAACAAAACAAGAATATCAGGATAAAAATTATTTTACGTAAAGGTCTCCCTAGCCTACGGCTAGCCAGAGGCGGCATACCGAGGTAAAATAGATTAGTTAGACGAATCTTACCTGGGTATAGATGATGGATAACTATTGTTTTACCGAGGTAGAAGCCTCGGTTAGACGTGGGCGAGGGCCCACCCACCACGCCCTGCCACGTCTAGTCAATCACTCAATTTAGCATGAGGTCACTTGACCTTAGGTTGTTTTTTAGAATCATTTTTATCCTGAATTAGTAGGTAAAGATTGCTGGACCCGGATGTGCTTCCTTCTCCCTCGCCCACGTCTAACCGAGGCTTCTACCTCGGTAAAACAATAGTTATCCATCATCTATACCCAGGTAAGATTCGTCTAACTAATCTATATATATACAGAGGCTATTGTAGCATGTGTCGTGAGGAAGGTGTGTCATTTTATGATGAGGTAATCATGAGGTCATCGTGAGGTTATCGTGAGGTCATGCTTCCACTTGTGTCACGACGCTGTGTTGTTCTCTGTGGCGGATTGGTTAGAGTGTGTGACTTTTTTCTAGGTCAAACTCCTAATCTGAAGGTTGGTGGTTCGATTCCCCATGCGCGCCACCTCTGCCAATTTGGAGTTCCACCGCTGTGTATAACCTACAGCATCATCAAAGGCCAGTTGCTCTCATACCATGTCTATGTGGTGGGGGAGGTTCAACATTCCTTGGGTCGGTAAAAGTGTAGGGTCGGGCTTTCTATCGACAAACTGTTTAATGCACTTCTCCAGCTCATGCCTTTATGAGCCTCCTCTGATCCAGTTTATATACACCCACCCACCCACCCTCCCACACCCACCCACCTACCCACCAAACCACCCACCCACTCACCGGGGCGGGGTGGGAGTCGGGGTCGGGTCGGGCGGTTTCATGAAGGCGGTGTCGTGGAGGTCGGTGGCTGGGCTGTCTGGGGAGGGTCCCTCGTGGGGCTGGGCTGTGTCGTCCGAGGTGTGAGGTGCGAGGTGATGATCCTCGGCTTCGTCTGGGCGGCGTTTCGATCGGTGTTCGGGCTGTCGGTGGAGGTCGCTGGCTGTCGGCAGTGGTTGGGGTGAGGCGCCGGGAAAGGCCCCCCGGGCCGGCCGGGGGGAGGCCGGCGGATCAAAAATCCGCCGAGGCGGCCGGGGTCTGGCGCTCACGGGCTTGCTTGGTGCGGCACCCGGCCTCGCTGTGCATCGTTAATATGCGCCGTACATTGGCGCAATATGCACAGACGTGCCGGCGCCTGTCTCCCACCTCGCCGTGAGCCTCCCCGACGGGAGCGCGATCGCACGAGGTGGGGTCACGGTTCCAAGCGGAGCAGGGGGCCCCGTGAGCGTGCCTATCGTAGGCGGTGCGGGCGTCGACTTGGTGCCGGGGGAGGTGGGCGCCTCGGGCCCCATCTTGTGCCGGGCTGGGGGGCATGTCGAGGCGGTTGACGGTCAGCATGCTGTCGAC
>CM059189.1:44898550-44913556 GCA_030323885.1 Branchipolynoe longqiensis
TGGGGACGTCTGCCGGTCGTCGGCGGTGGTGGGTTGGGAGGAGGGGTGAAGGTGCACTTGGGTTGTAGGTGCTTTGGTGACTGCAGTTTCCACGGAGCGTCGGGGAGGGAGTCCGGGGACCGTGGAAGCTGGTGTCGGTGCGGCGTTAGCTGCTGTCGGGGCGTTAGCTGCTGAAAGTCGCGTAGCGGTGCTAGGTGTCGGTACAGCCGGGCAGGGGTCCGGGTACCGAGGTAGCTTGGGTCGGTGCGGCGTTAGCTGCTGGGGTGTCGCGTGGAGGTGTTCACACTTCGAGAGCGAGAGTGGAATGCGCGCTTTGACTGCGTTGCCCTGCTGTTCCATGTAGGCGCCGGTGCCGGTGGGCGTGCTGTTGCTGGGGGGCGTTGCTGTCTCACTTCACGGCGGCCAATGGTGTGTACTTCAGCTTCAGCGTGTCTGTTCGCTTTACCACATCATGTGACCCTCACCGCGCTCAGTCCCAGTATCTATATATACATACACTATAGGTGGGTGGGCCCCTGATCCTTGGCTTCATATTCGTGACATTCGTAAGAATGTAAGTAACACTTCAACTTACAGGTAAGTCTAGTATAACTGTAATATGCTTACGTCATCTTCGAAAACTAGAAGCCTAGGCCCTGGGGAGAGACTTCGTAGTTAGTTAGTTAATATTGTTACGAAGCCTCTACACCCTCAATTATTCCTCTAATTTAGTCTTTTTATCTCCAATTTTAAGTCGGTGTTTACTTTTATCAAATAATCATGTGGTTCTGGTGGTAGTAAATGTGTTACAGCGTGTACTAGGTTAAGTGCTTCTAGTTGCGTTATTGCTAGGTCTTTTTGTAAAAAATTTGAATCGTAGATAGACTTGTAGAATGCTACTTTGGAGAACGCTCCTCCCGCCTTTAAGGTGGAGTCGCATTCTATCACCCATTCGGTTTGTGGTGCTTGTGGTAATAATTGCTTACCGTTAAATGCGGATGCGAAACATTGAAACCATTCGAGGTCACTCAGCATATCCTTATCGAACGTGTATTGACCTGTATGGGGGGCTTTCCGTAATGCTTCAAGTACTCTATTGGAGAATCTAACTGCAGGTTTTATACACTTAGATAAATGTTGCAGCTTGCCTGCTAGGCTTTGTAGTTGCTTCTTAGAGCAGGTACGTTTATTTTTTCAAAGTTGACATTCCTCTAATACATCGTGTAATTTATCTTGGGGTAGGGTAACTGTCATTGCGACCGAGTCGATTAGGAAGCCTAACCAGGTGATGGAGGTAGACGGGGGGGGTACACTTTTCGAGAGCTAGAGTTAGGCCAAGTTGTGAAGTTAGGTTTATAAATTCAGCGTAAGCAGCGTTGGCTTTTGATTCAGTATCCTCGATACCTATAAAATCATCTAGGTAGCATAAAGAAAAGATAGATTGATTACGTAATAACCAAACGACTGCCCTGGTTGTACGTGCACATGCTAGTGCGGAGGTTCTGCACCCAAAGGGAGGTGCCAGGTCTATATAAATATTGCCGTTGATTGATATACCCAAGAGGGGAAGGGAGAGTGGGCAGACTCTCAGCTGGCGATAGGCGCGTGCAAGGTCACCGCCCCACATCCAGGCACCCCTACCTAGGATTGTAAGTCTATCGGTAAGGGTTGATACCGAGGGAAGGAAGAAATTAAACGGCTTGCCTAGATAATAGCCCTTAACTATACCCGCGTTTACACTTTTTCCTTTAGGAAAACTCAGGTCAATGATTATTCTTTTTTGGAGTGAGTTCTTTTTTGGCCGTGTCATCATTGGGCTAATTTGGCACCAGGGTTCAAATGGGGGGGGTCTGGAATGGGCCTAGTAGCGCACCTAGGGATATTTCTTTGTCTAGAAATGCGTAGATGTGTGTGATGTCGTCACTTGATTTTGAGTGATTCTTATACGTGGGGATGGGTACCTTCTTGGAGGAGTAATCAATAGGCCAGCCAAATTCTAGATGATCTACTAGTAAAACATCTGGGTAATTAAGGAGAACTGCACGCCATTTTGGAATATTTAGACCAGAGGGAAGCGATATTTTCGCTCCCATATAGTTAGGGAGACCAGTTGATCGAACCTGATTGTAAATCTGGCCATAGGAGGCAGTGTGTGGGACTCATGCTATTTCTGCGGTATGGGGCCAGAAGGTGCATAGTGAGTCCTTAAACTCCAGTGGTGTGGGGGGGGGGACAAATGTTTGAGATTGAGTTTTGGGTAGAGCGGATAATACAACTTGAATGGGGGCGTCGAACCAGTTAGTTGTTAGCGATGGAAAAGACAGTTGATTATTTGCATTTAACGGAGGATTGAACACAGTTACAGGTTTGAGAGTCATATTTACAGATTGAGATTGAGTATTATTAGTTTTGACTTTCTCAGGTTCTGAGACGACCTGCGGTTTAGGGCTGATAGATTTATCTTGTTTCAGTTCGACCAAGTTACAGTTATCAATGTATTGCGGGTCATCAAGATTAGGGCTCAAGGGTTGCTTAGTTACCGCCCCGCGTTATGAAATTATGTGGGTAGAACTTCGTACCTGGGGGCTTGTGTAAGGCATGGGTCGAGTTGATCAGGTAGTCGGCTGTGATGGGAGCCTGAGGCTGCAGCTGCTGGTAGAGAGGGGCGGCGGCGGGGACTGCCGCCGGTGTCGGAGTAGCCGCCTGCGGGGCGGCCGGCGGCGGGGCGTCAGCCGTCGGGCGGTTGGATGAGGCGAGACGGGAGACACCAGGAGGCACCTTCTCGGGGGCACGATGTCTAAGAGTTGGAGAGAACCAGGAAAACCCGGATCGAGGGGTCGAGGCGTGATCCGGAGGCGAGTAGGGGCCCGGAACTGGAGCGTGCCCAGTCGGCTTACCGGCGCGTTGTTCTAATGCCGCCAGTCTGGCCTCCAAGCCCGATAGACTGCCGGTGACTGAGGGTGGGGCGATGCCCGGAGTGTCTAGTACGGAAACACCGACTCTTCTGAGGATGAAGGGGGCCGTCACGATGAGAACTGCTTACGAGGCCTTAAACCTCTCCGAGATAGTCCAGACGAACCTGGGGGACGCCCACGTCGTTTCCTAGTTGGGGGTGGCATGATAGTCGAGTACGTTGAAATTAGATGTTGCCTGCTCGGGAGTCGGAGGGCGAGTGATGAATGCGCGGCTTGACCCAGGATCCACCTGGCGTCTCGTTGGCGAATTACAGATGTTAGCGGGCCAACATCCCCTTTACAGCGCCGTAGACTATGCCTGTTTCAAAATAATATTGTAGGAAATCTAGCACATCTGAAATTGTAGGGTTTAGAATTGGTACATCCTTTTCATATGCCCACAAAGACCACATGTTTAAGTGAGTAACATATGCTTTCTTTGTGGATTTTAACAAAGTGAACTTAAAGTAATCTAAGACTTCCTTTTTTAGATTAAAACACCTCAATGAATGGGCAAGAAAAGGAATCCTGTCAATCTTGTAGCCCTTATTGACACTTTTTCTGAACCCTCGTTGTACTGCCCCTGCCCAACGGGGTTGTACTGACTCTTCGCATACGACTGGCTCGCTGAAGCCAACCTTCTCAACAGGGTGTAAAAATATACGGATTTTCGGTTAGGAATTATATATTGGCAGAGAGCATTATTAGTCTTGGGCGACGGAGTGGGGACGATGTTATATAAACAAAAAGTAATAATATCCCACTCCCATTATGACATGATATAAGCTGTGTGAAATATATGTTCATATAACTTATTCAGCGGGAAAATAACTTGTTTGGCGGGAAAATAACGCGTTTGGCGTCCAAATAACGTATTTGGCGGGGAAATAGCCTGTTTGAATCCACAAAGGGATGACGCGAAGCAGTTGCGTAACCCAGCCCTTCTAACGACATCCGGCAATTAAACCAACCACTGCGTAGTGGCCGACAGGATGTGTGTGGGTAGGGGTCGGTCTTTGTCTGTGTGTGGTTGTGTGTGAGCGGTTACGCGACCCACCCTTTGTGTGTGAGCGGTTACGCAACCCATCCTTTGTATTCAGCCAGCAGTGATACTGGTGTCGGTCTGAGTGTGTGTGTGTGGGGGAGCCGGGGGGCTACAAGCAACAGTTACGCAACCCACCCTTTGTGACTGTACCCAGCAATTACACCAACCACCATTGTGGGGAGGCCGATATAGAAAACTGTGTGTGCGTAGAGGTGAGGTTGTACATCGGTACGTCAATATATATTCCTTTTTGAAATATATCGACAGTTAGGAGGTTGTACATTGGTACGTCGGTATATATTTGTTGAATATATATTGATAGTCTAGGTTGGAGCTGGACATGGATATACGTCGATATATATATAGTTTTGTTTTAATATATCGACAGTGAAGACTGAAAGGAGTTGGACATGATATACGTCGATGTATATATAATAATATATATATATGTATATATATATATTTTTTTTATATCGACAGTTAGGGAAGTTGTACATCGGTACGTCGATAGATGTTTGATGTGGGATATATCGACAGGTAGAAGAAAGTTGTATGCCGATACGTTGATATATATATTGTTTTGATATATATTGAAGTTAGCGGGACAGTTGGACATTGATGTAGGTCGATATATATTTATTTTGTGAAATGTATCGACACTAAGGGAGTTGGACATTGATATACATCGACATATATTTATTTTGTTGATGTATGTCGACAGATAGGTGGGAGTTGTGTGCGCCGGTGCGTCGATATATATATATATATATGTTTGGATATATATTGAGAGTTTAGGTGGGAGTTGTACGGCGGTACATCAATTTATATTTGTTTGAAATATATCAACAGACTTGTGTGCCGGTACGTCGATTTATATTTATTTGAAATATATCGACAGAGTTGTGTGCCGGTACGTCGATTTATGTGGTGATATATATTGCAGATTTAGGTTGGAGTCGGAAGACGGTACGTCGATGTATATGGTGTTGCATGTTGGTAGTGTATGTCGATATATAGGTGGAAGTTCAGTGAATATATGCACAAGCAATTGGAGTTGTTCAGGGGTACGTTGGTACATCGATATGGGTCGTTCTCAGAAGTTGTGTACCAATAGTGTGACATCAGTACCAGAAAATCAAAATGCTGCCAAAGTCATATAAGCAAGTTTCCTCAATGTGTATGTCCTTTTGCATCTGAATAATTGAAAATAAACATATTCTGGCATTTTTAAGTAGGTCAAATGATGCTCACACCCAATAAATAGCAGTATAGCATGGAAACCAATCTGACTCCAAAATCAAATATTTTCCACACAAAACTTGACATTTTTAGGACATTTCACATGCCACTTGCTTTATAAACAGTAGTAATAATAATTTGAAACCTCATTGCTATGGTTTTGTCTTATTTGTGAATATTAAAGAGAAAAGCAAGAAAATATTAGCAGAGTAACGGATTAGCAGAGTAACAAAGTGGAAACAAACAATTTTACACAAATGTTCGGCTCAAATTTCAATGTTTAGGGGCAATTTCAGGATTTATCTTTTACTATACCATAACTGGGTCCATGCATAGTGTCAAATGGTGAAAATAATTCCTGTACTGTATCTGTACTCAGTGTTTGATACAGAGTTTCATAGTATTTGCAAGTGGAAACGAAATGTTACGATGTTAATGACTCCAGAAAATGTTAACTATTTCATCATTTAAAATTTTTTTTTAGAAATAAATGTCTTCAACTTAATGAAGACATTGTATATGACCATTTGAAGTGAAATGAGCTGTTGTTCAGAGGTTTTCATTAAGTTTGTGACACTTTATTTTCAATGCTGTTGACAATGTCACAAATTAGTGATGTAATTTTCTATGTATTTAGCTACATCCATCCCAATAAGATACATAATACACAATATTAACATTTACTTTTGATCTAAACTATCTCCCACATTATTTGGCTAACTGATGAAATCTAAATATTGACACTCCAATAAAGGGTTTCTTTGAAATATGCATTTCTAGTAGACTACCTCAAGTGGTACACAGTTTCTGAGAACGACCCATATATATTGTATTGTTGAATATATATTGATACCTTACTTTAGTTCAAAAGGAACTTTAAGTTAATCAAAGTCATAAACTGGATAGATTCAGATCTATCAGGGCCAGCACCCTAGCTTCCGGGGCCAGTGACTTAGATAGAAGGAGGGGCATTGTGCCGGATAACAGTACAGCTATCACAATGGCAGAAGCAGAATTAAATAGGGGGTTTGCCGACTGGTTCACAGCTGGGGTAGCTGCAGGGGAGATACCCACAGATGCGGATCGGCTAGTATATCTAACCAAATATGCAGCTGGACAGTTGGAAATACAGAGCAGAGCGCTCCGGGAAGCCAGGGAGCATAGGACTGGACCTAGCCAGGAGCAGGCCAGGATCGCGGAGGAGTGAGCAGTAAGAGAGGAGCGCCTGGCACTAGGGAGAGATCGAATGAAGTTAGAGGAGAGGGCTGTGCGGGATCTTAAGGACCAGGGAAGACAGATAGCCACTGTGGATGGTTCAGATCTGGGAGTGTTGAGGAGCTGGGTAGAGCAGGTTGGCCGGGCAGGTAGAGTATCCGGGGCCAGAGGGGCGGATGTTGTAAAATTCGCACTCAGTCACTCTAGTGGCAACCTCCATGAGGTCATATATTCAGTATATGAAGATGATGCTAACAGCTCATGGGAGGAGGTCCGGAAACGCCTGGTTGGACTGTTCTTAACAGCCAGGGAAGCCACTGCCCTAATTGACATAGTATTCTCACTCAAGCAAGAGAAAGGGGAGCTGATGTTGGCATACTGTATGCGATACAGTACGGCAGTACAGAGGGCTTGGCCAGACAAAGGACTGAGGAAGATAGGTGCAGTACATGGCATGGTAATTAAGAAGTTTGAGGACTCCTTGATTGAGCCAGTGGTCAGGCTGAATGTACGCCTGGCCAGGGCAGTTAGCCTAGAGGCGGCCATGTCTGTAGCCAGGGAAAACAAAGAAGGCCTGGCAGAACCAGGGGGCAGGCTGACTGGGGCTCATAGGATGGAGTAGCCCATGGAGATAGGGGCCATTGAGGGGCACACAAAAAGGGAGCCAAGCGGGGCTGGTACAAATAGGGAGGCATTGAAAACACTCCAGGGGGAGAGCAAAAGCCTCCGAAAAATGCTGGTAGAGCGCACGGAGCGGCCAGTACAGGCTGCCCAAGGGGCTGTAGCACCAGCCCCACCATCAACAGTAGTGGTGCAGACTGCACCAGCACTGCCCACCCAGAGTAATGCAAATGGGGGTGAGAGAAGGAGGGCGCCACGTCAAGTAATGGGGCGTGCCCCTCGACAGTCTCACTCGGGCCCACGGAGAGATACGGTCAGGTGTAGTCATTGTACACATAACTATCACAGTGATTATGTGGCTACCCAGGAGGAGAAGGTGCAGGCAGGTATGGTTGACCGTACTAGTGAGATCAGGTCCAGTACAGTTGAAAAACTAGGCAAGGCAGCAGATCGAAGACCATGTATCAAGATGAAATTTGGCGGAATTTCATATTCAGGTCTAATCAATACTGGTGCCAGTAAAAGTATGATCAAGAGTAAAGTATACAATGCTCTCAAATTGAGAGGATATGCCACAGGTACACTCAGGCGGGGGTTGAAGCTTCGATCACTTTCAGGACATTTGATTCCTACAAGGGGAGTGGGGAAGGTCACCCTGGGGGGAGCTGAGTGTGAGTTTTGTGTAGTAGGAGAATTGGAGCATGATATCCTGATAGGGACGGATGTCATGAAGCAGTGCGATGCCGTGCTGTCCTACACGGATAGGAGTATTATCCTGAATGGTGAGGAGCACAGGTGGTTGGGTAGAGAAGATACATGTGCTAGTATGGCAGGGGTAGTCTACTATATTTCACCAGCTTATTTGCAGTTGGGTAGACATTCAAATAATACAGCCAGAGAAATTAGCAGGGCTGATACTGTGGGGGGCCCAGAAAATAGAAAAAGAGTGGTAAAGGGAGATCAGGTGAAATTGGCTGATAGAGAAAGAAAAGGGGATTTAATCACTTCTAGATTAACCCATGGGCAAAGAAATAGAAAGGCTGGGTGGTTAAGCACACATACAATGGTGACACGCAGCAACAAGTCACAGCTACAAGGGGAGCATGGGAGGCCAGAGAACACAGAACAAGTGGGACACAATGGGAACAATAGTGCAAGTGAGTCTAAAAAGGGTGACAAGAGTGTTGTGTGGACTAAAGGTGTGAATGGAGAATGTAATAACAGGGTGACTGACAGGGGTGCACCTGGCGGTACTTGTGTGTCTCGTCCTTCTTTTGTTCCCCAGCGACCCAGGCAGGTGGTGACGCATGACGGGCCCGAGCCTGTGGTGACCATCGATCCGGGACGTGATCCGGTAATGGAAGTCGCCCCGGAACGCAGCTCGGTAATGGAAGTCGACCCACCATGCGGGTGTAAACAAGCAGGCAGAACACCCACCGCTCATCCACCCACCACGCACCCTCCCATCGCAAGGCGAGCAATGACGTAACCGGCGAGACGGGGGAGCAGGTGAGTGAGGCATGGCACTGAGGACGCTTACTATCAATAATGACTCAGTCATACTATAAAAGGGCCGGCCATCCACGGCTCAGTGGTTGCTACTAGCTACTGTTCTTACTGTATCCGTCCACCAGGTGGACTTATCGGTGACCAAGCTCTGCTCGGCCCGGCCCCATAGCACATAAACAACAACTTTACCCAGTTGGACATTTGTGCTTGCGCTCACCTCCGTATTTTGCTACCTCACGTACGATTCAAATGTTATTTATTATTGATTTTGAGTCGAAATTGGAGATATTGGATTACACAGACTTCGTTGCCCATTCTTACGGTGACTCATATCGCCATCACAACATTTGCACTTTTGTGCTTGCGCTCACCTCACGTACGATTCAAATGTTATTTATTATTGCTTTTGGGTCGAAATTGGTGATATGGGATTACACAGACTTTGTTGCCCATTCTTACGGAGACTCATATCGCCATCACTGTTTTCGGTACACACGATTGACTTGTCTTTGTTTACATCTGCCAATATACTCTAGGTGGCGCCAGTCGTCGCCAGTCGTCGCCTCCCCACCCCTTAACTCTTGCTTTCCCCACTAGGAGACGCCACTGTAGCACTGTAGACGCCACTGTAGCACCATACTCCTGCTGGTGCACTGTTAGGGGGTGTTTACGCTGCCTGTCACCGTGTAGCTCGGATGATACGTGGGTTTGGGTTACGTTCATTTGTGGATTAGCACGCGTAGTGTTGTGTCAGCGCCGTGTTTTTATCGACAAATTGCCTGACAAATTGCCTGATGATGCCAGTGTCCAAAACCACAACCACAACCACAACCAACACCAACAACAATCAACAATCAACAACCAATATAACGACACTGAAATGTACTGTAAATGTCAACAAACAACCCAACTGGGGTAGATGCGGTGATCTTTGAAGCGAAAAACATGCCAAAATCAATTTTGCAAACGTAAATGTTGAACGCCAATCACCAACATTGCAACAAACAACAATCCAACACAAACAACCACAACCACAACCAACAACAGTCGACACAACCAACTAACAAACAACACAACCAACAAACAACCGCAACCAATAACCAACAACCAAACAACACAACCGAACAACAACAAACAACCACAACCAACAACAGTCAACACAACTAACAAACAACACAACCAACAACCAACCACAACAACCACAACAACCAAAACAACCACAACAACCAATCCTAAACCAACACCAATCAACAACCACAACCAACAAAACAACAAACAACACAACCAATTACCAACCAAACAACAAACCTCACAACCAACAACGGTCAACACCACCAACAACACCCAACAAACAACAACAATCAACAACCACAACACAAACAAACAACCACAACCAACAAACAACACAACCAACAACTAACAAACAACACAACCAACCGCAACCAACAACAGTCAACACAACCAAATAACAATCAACACAACCAACAACCAACCAAGCAACAAACAACCAACATACAACACAACCAACAACCAACCAACAACACTCAACAACCAAACAACAAACAACACAACCAACACAACAACAACAAACAACAACAAACAAACAACACACAACTGAACAACCAATCATATCACGCCAATCACCAACAAACAACAAACAAACAACCGCAACCAACAACAGTCAACACAACCAAATAACAATCAACACACCCAACAAACAACAACAATCAACAACCACAACACAAACCAACAAACAACACAACCAACAACTAACAAACAACACAACCAACAACCAACCGCAACCAACAACAGTCAACACAACCAAATAACAATCAACACAACCAAACAACCAACAAACAACACAACCAACCAACAACCAACCGCAACCAACAACACTCAACAACCAAACAACAAACAAACAAACAAACAAACAACAACTGAACAACCAATCCTATCACGCCAATCACCAACAAACAACAAACAAACAACCGCAACCAACAGTCAACGCAACCATATAACAATCAACACACCCAGCAAACAACAACAATCAACGATCAACAACCACAACACAAACAAACAACCCCAACCAACAAACAAACAACACAGCCAACAAAAAACTAACAAACAACAACAATCAAATGAACAACCAATCCTATCATGCCAACAGAACCAACAACACCCAACAAACAACAACAATCAACAACCACAACACAAACAAACAACACAACCAAAAACCAACTAACAGACAGCACAACCAACCGCAACCAACAACAGTCAACGCAACCAAACAACAAACAACACAACCAACAACAACCAACAAACAATGAAACAACAACCAACAACAACCAACTGAACAAACAATACTATCACGCCAATCACCAACAACAGTCAACACAACCAACAACACCCAACAAACAACAACAATCAACAACCACAACACAAACAACACAACAACCAAACAACAACCAACAACAACCAACTGAACAACCAATCCTAGCATGCCAATCACCAACAGCAGTGAACAATCAACAACCACAACACAAACAAACAACCACGACCAACCAACAAACAACACAACCAACAAACAACCAACAACAACAACCAATCCTATCACGCCAGTCACAACCAAACAACAACAACAATCAACAATCAACAACCACAACACAAACAAACAACCACAACCAAACAACAACCAACAACAACCAACTGAACAACCAATCCTATCACGCCAATCACAACCAAACAACACAACCAACAAACAACCAACAACAACAACCAATCATATCACGCCAATCACAACCAAACAACAACAATCAACAATCAACAACCACAACACACACAAACAACCACAACCAAACAACAACCAACAACAACCAACAACAACCAACTGAACAACCAATCCTATCACGCCAATCACAACCAACCAACAACAATCAACAATCAACAACCACGCCACAAACAAACAACCCAACCACCAAACAACCAACCAAACAACAACCAACAACAACAACCAACTGAACAACCAATCCTAGCACGCCAATCACCAACAACAGTCACCACAACCAACAACACCCAACAAACAACAACAATCAACAACCACAACACAAACAAACAACCACAATCAACAAACAACTAACAAACAACCAACAACAACCAACTGAACAACCAATCATATCACCCCAATCACCAACCACAATCAACAACCAGAACACAAACAACCACAATCAACAAACACACAAACAACAAACAACCAACTAACAAACAACACAACCAACAACCAACCGCAACCAACAACAGTCAACACAACCAAGCAAACAAACAACACAACCAACAACCAACCAACCAACAAAAAAACAACCAAACAACAACCAACTTTCTACTATGTCACTCTAGTGTCAGTGTCTATATCCCCCTCCCTACCAAAAACTACGTAGTCGTAGTTTGACAGCCATACGGTTGTTAGGTGGATTGTTTGTTATCTATTGCATCCGTATTATACTTATGACAGCATTTTCGTGCGGTTCTTATGAAGGCCGCGATCATTGGTTGGGTGAGACCAGTAAATTAACCAACGCTTCGTATGTTGTTTCACATTATTCATTTGTGCGTAATGCCATTTGATTCTTACTTATGACAGCATTTTTGTGCTGTGGTTTGATGTGCGGTTTGATGTGCATTGTTTGCTCTGGTATTTCATAGTGTTATATTTCCTTTTGATGATGAGATATTCAAAATTCAAAAATCAAAATTCAAACATTGGATATACTGTCAATGTTTTTCCTCCATCTGTTATTTTGCCACTAAACAAACCCACTAAACAAACACATCGGATGTAAACTGCACACAGCCGTTTCATACTTGCTGGTTGTCAAAACAAGCGTTTGTGTGGAGTTAGCCATCCCTACTGCTGTCCCTACGTATGTATTTATGTCAGTATCTATAATGTCAGATCGCGCCGATTTCGAGTATGCAGGTATTGTAGGTATAGCAATACCTCAGGGAGTTTGACGCCCCTGCCTTGCAGAGTTGTAAACCACTGCCTTGTGGTACAGCTTCTTGACAGAACCGAAGGCTAAGGGAGCAAACCCTAAACAGAAAACCATGTCACTGTGGCAGCATAAAAGCTTTCATGAAATGTACAACCGCACAGAGCGGCAGTCAAGTAATGAAAGCAGTCTTTGTCGCTTCGCGACCGACAGCATGATGCTGATGATAATGTCAGATGCTAATTACCACAAAACGAACCTGATGCGTAAATAAAGTATTTCGCTGTATTCGAATGTGACCTACATGCTCTTTACGGAAACGCAATTACCGTCCCCTTATCTTTACTTTCATCGCTTTACCCCAGCTCAGTGTCGGTGGGGGTGAGGGTTGTTTTATTTATGGGCGACAGAATAACGTGAGAAACTGTGTAATTCTTATCTGACCCGATTTGCTTGATCGCATTTCTTTCCTAATCGAGCCATGTTTTCTGAGTACACCTGATAGCGTACAATTAACTTTTTAGTGCTAAAGAAAAGCTATCTCAATGCATACTAAATCGATTACCAGTAAAGAATATATATAATACCCATATTAACATACGTGCAAAATAACTACTGATACTGCATGTAAGTACATGAATCCATGACACAATATCCATATAATATTCCTATTGTTACTTGAATTGAATATGCGCAACGATTCTCCTTTAGTAGCATTCGTCCAAATAAAACATAAACTATATTTAACGCGCAGTGCATTTAACGCGCAGTGCATTTAACGCGCAGTGCAAAACATTAGCTTCAATAATTTGAATGTTGTATGGCGAAGTGCCTAATTAAACTTTGGATTTGACAGAGTTGCTCCAAATTTCTAGATAATTAATCTAAATCAAAGTATATTTGTTCAGATTATATCAGATTATATCAGCCCGGCACAGCTCGCCGGTCCCCGGACCCCCCCCCCCACACACACACACCCTCCCCCCTCGAATTAAATGCGCCGGTGCCCGGCTTGCCCGGTGTGGCAATTGAGACCGTCCGCCATTACGCCGAGGAACGGCAACACTAAAATGCATTTTCCATGCACTTGAGCATTCTCCCTACCGAAAAGTGACAAATCTCTAAAACCTCAGCATCTCGAAACAAATCGGTTGGTACACATACAGAAAACATCCGTACCCAAAACATTCTATTCAATTTATAAGGTTACTGATGATGCGCACCGAAAAATTTATCGAACGGCGGAAACTGCGACACCGGGCGTTTCGCCGGTTGGTCGTTACGCAATAATCTTTTATTGTTAATTTAGGTCATCCCACCAGGACAGCGTGGCTGACGGGCTTCTGATTGGTCGATTTGAAATGAAGTGGTCCTTTGTTTAACAGGACTGATATATATCTTGTGGGGCACTAGACACGATTTAGTGCTGCCTCTGTCGCCATCGCAATCACAATGCGTCGTATTAACAACATTGGTTGGAGATCGAATCCCCGACCAACCCAACTAGTGCGCCATACACGGATTGTCAATGGGATTGAAACCAGTTACTATCGTCGTGAACCTATTCGTACTAGGGGCACAATTGCAGAGAGAATCGTTCAAGCCCAAGCTCAAGCCCGTGCTCAAGCTCAAGCCCGTGCTCAAGCTCAAGCCCGAATTCTAGTTCCACTTGAGGCTCCAGCTCCAGCTCCAGCTCCTGCTCCTGCTCCTGCTCCTGCTCCAGCTGAAGCGGAACCTGAAGCGGAACCTGCACCTCCACCTGCACCTGCACCTGAACCTGAACCTGAACCTGAACCTGAACCTGAACCTGAACCTGAACCTGAACCTGAACCACAAGTCCAACCGATTGATGAAGGTATTTACTTTTATACACGCATGTTATGTTTCGAAATTGTCAATGCTATGTCTAGCTAGTCTGTGTGAATACTGCCGATCACCGTGAATGTGTTCGGCAAGGATGATAACGCTAGCTTTGTAGTATGTGTTACGTTTCAGGTCGCCAAAAGGATGGATTTCTAGCTACAATTTAAGTCTTGGTTGCATGCCCTAGAGCACATATTTATCTACGTCCTCATTTTTTTACTGTTTCAATTTGACCAGTATTAGTTTCAAAAGTTTAAGATTGGCCAAGGCCAGTGACAATGCATTGAGTTTGCCATTACGCGCAGTGCAAAACGTCTATTTTTTATTGAAAATGTGTACCAAGCGGTTTGTCTCGTGTGTGGTGGGTGTGGTATTAATATTTTGCACGGCCATTGACAATGCATTGATTTTCCGGGTACGCGCAGTTCAAAGCGTTTATTTTATTAAAAATGGCACAACCCTAACCTTATGAATGTAATATAATCTAATCGTTGGATCTGTTATCTATATCTGTATCAAGCGGTTTGTCTCTAGGTGTTGTGGTTTTAGCGATTTTTCACATTTTCTGTATGAAGATTGGGATGGATGTAGCTAA
>CM059189.1:45579251-45663152 GCA_030323885.1 Branchipolynoe longqiensis
ACGGATCACACACGGATGATGCCAGTTAACCCCGGATTGCAATATTCCCGGATCGCCCCAGATCACCCCGGATGTTTTAAACATTTTGAAATATCCGGGGCCGACCCCGGATGAGGCTGAACCAGTCACGGATCACCAAGGATCACCAAGGATCACCAAGGAACAGCCATGTTTGAGCCACGTATCACGCCGGATCGCCAAGAACAAACGCCGGATCACGGTCCGGGGCTCGTCCGGCCCCTGATTCGGGTAGGTGTAACTGGGGCTTAAGAGAAAGAGAGAGGGCGTGAATATTCATGAATAGAAAAACATGTTAAAATCAGGCGACTAGATCTTTGAACCCAACCCAGCATCTCATTTACTTGCTTTGTTGAGTGAGCTATATGGATAGCTGGGTAAAGAGAGAAATCATGTTGATTCACTTCGGTTGACAGATTGCCACCCGAGCCTCACCCACCCTTGCTTTATATGGTGCACATTACATGTTACACACAATGGGCTGCTGACTGTTAATAGACAATACAGCTGGGGGGGGGGGGGGTTACGGTGAAGGTGGGGTGGGGGTGGGGTGTGGGGTGTGGGGGGGGGGGTGGGGTGTTGAGTGTGAGGTGTGGAATGTGGAGTGTGGGGTATTGGGTGTGGGGAATGGGGTGTGGGGAGTTGGGTGTTGGGTGTGGAGTGTGAGGTGTGGGGTGTTGGGTGTGGGAAGTGGGGTGTGGGGTGTTGGATGTGAGGTGTTGAGTGTGGAGTGTGGAGTGTGGGGTGTGTGGTCTTGGGTGTGGAGTGTGGGGTGTTGGGAGTGGGGTGTTGGGTGTGGAGAGTGGGGAGTGTGGTGTGGGGTGTTGGGTGTGGAGTGTGGAGGGTGGGGTGTGTGGTCTTGGGTTTGGAGTGTGGAGTGTGGGGAGTGGGGTGTTGGGTGTGGGGAGTGGGGTGTGGAGTGTGGGGTGTGGGGTGTTGGGTGTGGGGAGGGGTGTGTGGGTTGTGGAGTGTGGGGTGTTGGGTGTGGGATCTGGGGGTGTGGAGTGTGGAGTGTGGAGTGTGGAGTGTGGGGTTTGGAATGTGGGGAGTGGGATGTGGAGTGTGGGGTGTGGAGTGTCGGTATGGGATGTGGGGAGTGGGGTGTGGGGTGTGGGGTGTGGAGTGTGGGGTATGGACTGTGGGGTGTGGGGTGTGGACTGTGGGGTGTGTGATGTGGGGTGTGGGGTGTGGGGTATCGACTGCGGGGTGTGGGGTGTGGGGTTTGGGGTGTGGGCGGAGTCCTGTTTCATTTCTGCATTATTCATTGACTTCACCACTTACACTTTGACCGTTGAACCCTGCTGACATTGTCACCGCCATGAAAGAAAGGTCAAGGGCGTGTGCATTCCAGGTAATGTAGACTACTATACCTATCTTTGCACTCAGCCCAAACAGCCCAGGGTGAGCCAACTAATGCTGTATTGTCTACCGGTTTGTTTTTGTATGGGGTTTGTGTGAGCTTGTTTATATCACAGATATGAAGAGAATGAATAGGGTTATGTTGGTTCAAATATAGTTGCGGATATTGGAGAGCGAGCAATACAAAAACGTTCTGTGATTTGGTGGGTTTGTATGTCTGCATTCCTTACACCACTCACGACACTTAATACACTGATGTCACTCAGGGGACTCCCAACGATGAACGTACTCACCACACTCAGTACAAACACATACCACACTCACCACACACACCACACTCACCACATTCCCACTCACCACTCACACCACACATACCACCCACACCACATTCACCACACACACCACACTCACCACACTCACCACACTCACCACATTCCCACACACACCACTCACACCATACATACCACACATACCACACTCACCACACACACCACAATCACCACGCACACTGCACTCACCACACACACCACACACACCACCATCACCACAAACACCGCACTCTCCACACACACCACACTCACCACATTCCCACACTCAGCACTCACACCATAACACCACAAATACCCACTCACCACACACCCCACACATACCACACTCACCACACACACCACACTCACCACACACACCGCACTCACCACACACATCACAATCACCACACTCACCACAAACACCGCATTCACCACTCACACCATACACGCCACACATACCACACTCACCACACTCAACACTCACACCACACTCACCACACACCCCACACACACCATACATATCACACATACCACATTCACCACACACACCACACTCACCACACACCCTACACTCACCACACCCACCACACTCATCACATTCCCACACTCACCACTCACACCATAACACCACACTCACCACATTCCCACACTCACCACTCACACCATAACACCACACACACCACACTCACCACACACCCTACACACCAAACTCACCACTCACACCACACATACCACAATCACCACACACACCGCACTCACCACACACACCACACATACCACACTCACCCCACTCACCACACTCACCACCCTCACCAATCACCACACCCATGCTAAATGTCTGTTCGATTCACTTATAACATGTTATGTGTTAAAGCTTAGTATCCTTAGAACATGCCCTCCGTTGACATGTTAGGTCATAATCGCCAACTCTTCATTGATGCGGATCAAAAGAAACTACAGTGAAACCTGTCTAAGTCGACCGACCATGGAGCCGACTTTAAATGGTCCATTTAGCGAGGTGGTCGGATTAGGGTGTTTTTCATTTTGCTACAATGGTTTTGTATGGATGATCGCTTGGGACCCAAATAAAGCGATCGGTATAGGAGAGTGATCGATCTGTGGAGGTGGTTGGTTATACCCCTGTCACACTACGACGTAACAGGCCAGTGAGTGGGCAATGTAAAAATCACTTTTTTAAGTTGAGATACGTTGAACTTCTCGGCGTTTCAGGGACAAATTGGACGTCAGTGCAACATAGTGGATCTAGGCGAAACGTTGGTCCAACATAGTTGTAACGTGTCTCAACAAGTTAGAACATCAACAAAAAAATGGCCCCACATTAGGCCAATGAGCCTCCAGCATACGCAGTGTCAGCCTCCCGAAACCCTAGTGTCGGCTTAGCGTATGATTTGCGTAATTACGCCTGCCTTTAATGTAGCTAGATGTGACTCTGGTGTAATTTGCAATGTGAGTTGACGTCAGGCCCACGAGTGAGCAGCATCAGTCTAACGACAGTTCAGCGTGCTCAGTGTAAGGATAGCCAGGCGAAACGTTAATACCATGTTCACAGCACGTTCGCTTACTTCAAAGACGTTAGACCTATGTCGAGATACACTAACACCACGTTGTCAGCACGCAGGCTGCATGTTCCTCTCGGCTCTCCGTCAGTCTACTGTAAGTCGATGTAGCTCAACATAGACTGAGGTAGCTCTAACGAACATCTAACATATCTCGATGTAAGCCTAACATGAGCGCAACGTAAGCCTAACATAACCTAACATAGCAGCCTTTACGTCGAGCTATGTCGAAAGATTTGGGTATTTCCATAACCTTGATGTGTGTCATCGTATCTCGATGTATCTCGATGTAAGTCAACATAACTCGATGTATCTCAATGTATCTCGACGTAGGCTTAACAAACGAGTAACGTATCTTGCTGTATCTCAACGAAATGACCAAATTTCACCTATGTCGGCTTACGCTACCGCATTATGTCATATTGTGACAAGGCCATAAGAGAGGTTTTACTGTAAATTGAATCAGCAATTACTATTTACATGAAATCAGATCTCAGTAAGATGCATTCTTTCTATGCATCAACCCAAAGAACATTGCTGAATGATGCATTCCGACAGGGGAATGAGGATAACAAGGACAAAAATAACACCCCAAAAAACCCACAAGATTACCATATTTTACACATTCCCGCCAACATTGCCAATGTCGCGAAAGATTACAGTATACAGTGCATAGTAGAATATTGGATGTTGCATAGTGTATGCCTGGCCTTACCGTTATTCTCAATACAGTCGTGGCAAAGTTGGCACGCACATCAAAGCCTTCCTTGATGACAGCCTTGTAAAGTTGGCTTCCAACCCGTTGACTCTGAAACACACGTAGCGCGGGTCAATGTGATACTATTAAACAGATAATATGAATAAGGTAGGCTTCGGACCGACCCCGAATTGGTGTCTCCGCAGAATAGACTAGTTCGTAATTCCGACTGCCCATGCGCTGAAAAAGCGTCGAGAGCAAAACAAATACCCTCTGCCATTGAGTTTGCATGTTATGGAGTTTGCCGGTATGCGCAGTGCAAAACTAAATTAATAGAACAATTTGGCATAAACATGAAAGTTTGGAATTACGAACTAGTCTATTGACATGTACATTATTAATGCTCGGAGAATTATTTATTTATTATTATGCGATTCAACACGAGTTATACAAATGGTGGCGTCCATATGGCTGTTTCCGTTTCCGGTTGCTGGATTTTGGTGAATTGATTTTCCACCTCTACGAGTATGGGTATTGTTTATGTATATATGTACATGTGTTAGTCCTTAGCCTCCCCCACCCTGGGTAGGTCGGTATTATTGCCTGATATGGAGCTTGTGGTCTGAGTCGATCTGTCGTGCCATGAATGATCCTTCAAAAGGAAGCCAAGTGCGAAATTGTGTCTGATATTTGAATAGAGAGGATAGATGATCGATTTTTAAACTGGAAATAATAAGAAAAGAAAACTAAAAATAATATGATTATATACATATAGGTGATGATTATTAGGCTGCACATAATCAGATAGACTAATGCTAAACAAAAGCTATATAAATATATACTTATAAATGATGATTATTAGACTGCAAATTATAAGGGGGGGAAATAAAACTAATGCGAAACACAAATAATATAAATATATATTCATTGATGGTGACTGCAAGTAATAAGAACGAAAAGAAAACTAATGTTAAAATAAAGTGTGATTTAAGTGATTTAGGGTAGGAAATATGCTTTCGGTGAATTATATAATAAAATATAGCTTATTGGATACATCCAACATTTTAAGATGTTCCTGACCCGAATGAAATATTATAAATATTAGGGATAATGTGTACCAGGGTGTAACGGTTTGTCTTTACCCATGACACAGCCTATGCATCCCAATGACTCAAATTAAATAAATATACATGAGTGATAGGCCATATGATGTGGACCACATATCATTTACAGAAAATGGATAGTTAATTTTACTGGGAGACTCATAGCAAACAATGGGAGACATCATACCAAACAATGGTAGACAGCATACCAAACAATGGGAGACAGCATAGCAAACAATGGGAGACATCATACCGAACAATGGGAGACATCATACCAAACAATGGGAGACAGCATACCAAACAATGGGAGACAGCATAGCAAACAATGGGAGACATCATAGTTCATACCAAACAATGGGATACACCATACCGAACAATAGGAGACAGCATACCAAACAATGGGAGACATCATACCAAACAATGGGAGACAGCATACCAAACAATGGGTGACAGTATACAAAACAATGGTTGATTGATTGATTGATGGTTGCTTTACGCCGTGTCGGCAGCATAGGCCATATTCACGGCGAGCAATGGTAGACAGCATACTAACCAATGGGAGACAGCATACCAACCAATGGGAGACAGGATACCAAACAATGGTAGACAGCATACCAAACAATGGGAGACATTATACCAAACAATGGTAGACAGCATACCAAACAATGGGAGACAGCATAGCAAACAATGGGAGACATCATACGGAACAATTGGAGACGGCATACCAACCAATGGGAGACAGCATACCGACCAATGGGAGACAGCATACCAAACAATGGGAGAGAGCATACCAAACAATGGGAGACACCATACCAAACAATGGTAGACATCATACCAAACAATGGGAGACAGCATACCAAACAATGGGAGACATCATACCGAACAATGGGATACATCATACCGAACAATAGGAGACAGCATACCAAACAATGGGAGACATCATACCAAACAATGGGAGACAGCATACCAACCAATGGGAGACAGCATACCAAACAATGGGAGACAGCATACCAAACAATGGTAGACAGCATACCAAACAATGGGAGACAGCATAGCAAACAATGGGAGACATCATACCGAACAATGCGAGACATCATACCAAACAAGGGGAGACAGCATACCAAACAATGGGAGACAGCATACCAAACAATGGGATACATCATACCAAACAATGGTAGACAGCATAGCAAACAATGAGAGACAGCACACCAACCAATGGGAGACAGCATAGCAAATACTGGGAGACATCATCCCAAACAATGGGAGACATCATACCAAACAATGGGAGACAGCATAGCAAACAATGGGAGACAGCATACCAAACAATGGGAGACATCATACCAAACAATTGGAGACAACATACCAAACAATAGGAGACATCATACCAACCGATGGGAGACAGTATACAAAACAATGGTAGACAGCATACCAAACAATGGGAGACAGCATACCAAACAATGGGAGACAGCCTACCAACCAATGGGAAACAGCATACCAAACAATCGTAGACAGCATACCAAACAATGTGATACATCATACCAACCAATGGGACACAGCATACCAACCAATGGGAGACAGCATACAAAACAATGGGAGACAGCATCCCAACCAATGGGAGACAGCATACCAAACAATGGTAGACAGCATACCAAACAATGTGATACATCATACCAAACAATGGGGGACAGCATACCAAACAATGGGAGACAGTATAGAAAACAATGGGAGACACCATACCAAACAATGG
Organism: Branchipolynoe longqiensis; assembly: GCA_030323885.1. NCBI lineage: Eukaryota > Metazoa > Annelida > Polychaeta > Phyllodocida > Polynoidae > Branchipolynoe > Branchipolynoe longqiensis. The sequence goes on from CM059189.1 coordinate 45,586,061, forward strand.
GAGACATCATACCAAACAATGGGAGACAGCATACCAACCAATGGGAAACAGCATATCAAACAATTGGAGACATCATACCAAACAATGGGAGACATCATACCAAACAATGGGAGACAGCATACCAAACAATGGGAGACATCATACCAACCAATGGGAGACAGCATACAAAACAATGGGAGACAGCATACCAAACAATGGCAGACATGATACCAAACAATGGGAGACATCATACCAAACAATGGGAGACATCATCCAAAACAATGGGAGAGAGCATGCCAAACAATGGGAGACAGCATAACAACCAATGGGAAACAGCATATCAAACAATTTGCAGACATCATACCAAACAATGGGATACATCATACCAAACAATGGGAGGCAGCATAGCCAACAATGGGAGACATCATACTGAACAATGGGAGACAGCACACCAAACAATGGGAATCAGCATACCAAACAACTACTCATCATGTAAGTGCCAGGCATTGTGTGCAAATGAAACGATGGCATGTGTCTTTAAAGCAGAATAAATTGAAAAACACCAACAAAGGAAATGGATTATCTCAAACTTGTTCAAATTATGGCAACCCAAACCTTCAAATGTGTGACAAAAGAACCAAATGCAGTATATCTAGATTAAAACACTAATCGCGTGGGAACAAGGTACTACAAATGTTGACAATGCATAAAAATATAAATGAAAACCCAAATAACAAATTTGGAACTCCCCGTTTTTACACCACAAACAAGTTTATTGAAATTATTGATAAAGGAAATTGATCCATATGCCTTATGACCACAATTACACAGCGGTGAAAACAAGTGAATGCACTTAACTGTTAGGAGCAGAATAAACGAACAATGACTAAAAAAACAAAACAATTTTGGGGAAATGCTTCTCATCTGATCACCGAAGTTAAAGTTGCATAGTCCGATCATTTAGAATTTCTGTATTTTTTCTGAGATAAATATATTAGATCGATCACTAGTATCTACTTTACATAACCTCAAAGTTTCTTTTATTTTAAATGGTAAACTTTTGAGATATTTTGAGTGCAAACATGGAAAATTAGTTTTTGCAAACTTGCCAAAACTCTGACACCATAGACTTCTGCAGTAACAGATTCTGTTAAAATGACTCAGTATTGCCTTCTACGCAGAAACAAATGCTTAATAAGTGCATCAGTATCTAAGTTAGATATCTAAAATTAAATATAGATAATTGGTTTGGTTTTGAAAATTTGATATTTCCTCGGACTTTGCAGCTTTAAGCAATAGTGCGCCTTGGAAGAAATTTGAATGGTGTGGTAGACATTGTGATACAGGCTTGTAGCTAGATAAAAGATTCACCCGGTACTTGTAGTACAAGGGTGAATTACAACGTACTGTAAATACGGGCGAAACTAGCTTTAGTATGGACCAGGGAGTAGAATGTCTGCCTCCAGTATCAAATGGATATTTATATAGGCACAGAGTTGGTGAAATGGGAGAGAATGCAAAAAGACAAGATGGCGGCCGTAGAATGCCGTCGATGTCACTTTTAAATCTTATTAAACTAGATATTACATTATATTTTTCAACTGAAAGGTAGCGGGCTAATAATAAGACAGATGTAAAGAATAATTGTTGCTTCTTAGATTGTGAAATTAGGCTCTCAATTCTTTGACCCGCATTTTCGAAACCTTTTACATAAGGTTGGTTTGCACCCCTACTGCAGCAGTACGGGGTGAATCTTGTATCTAGCTTGTAGCCTGCTAAGTCAGTATTCACTGACCTCCTTGATGCGGAGATAGGCAGGCAGGTTGCTGAAGATGGGTGGGTCATTCACATCCTCCACGTCTAGCAGTACGGTCAGTGACAGGGAGAAAGCAATCTGAAATGTGGGGGAGGAAGAGAGGAGACGGTCAGTGACAGGGAGAAAGCAATCTGAAATGTGGGGGAGGAAGAGAGGAGACGGTCATTGACAGGGAGAAAGCAATCTGAAATGTGGGGGAGGAAGAGAGGAGACGGTCAGTGACAGGGAGAAAGCAATCTGAAATGTGGGGGAGGAAGAGAGGAGACGGTCAGTGACAGGGAGAAAGCAATCTGAAATGTGGGGGAGGAAGAGAGGAGACGGTCAGTGACAGGGAGAAAGCAATCTGAAATGTGGGGAAGGAAGAGAGGAGACGGTCAGTGACAGGGAGAAAGCAATCTGAAATGTGGGGAAGGAAGAGAGGAGACGGTCAGTGACAGGGAGAAAGCAATCTGAAATGTGGGGAAGGAAAAGAGGAGACCACAGTAGGGCAGATGGTAGACCCACACTGAAACATGTAAGGGTAAGCAGTAGTAAGTGTGTTTAAACAATGGTAGGATAGATAGTAAACTGAAACATGTAAGGGTAAGCAGTAGTAAGTGTGTTTAAACAATGGTAGGATAGATAGTAAACTGAAACATGTAAGGGTAAGCAGTAGTAAGTGTGTTTAAACAATGGTAGGATAGATAGTAAACTGAAACATGTAAGGGTAAGCAGTAGTAAGTGTGTTTAAACAATGGTAGGATAGATAGTAAACTGAAACATGTAAGGGTAAGCAGTAGTAAGTGTGTTTAAACAATGGTAGGATAGATAGTAAACTGAAACATGTAAGGGTAAGCAGTAGTAAGTGTGTTTAAACAATGGTAGGATAGATAGTAAACTGAAACATGTAAGGGTAAGCAGTAGTAAGTGTGTTTAAACAATGGTAGGATAGATAGTAAACTGAAACATGTAAGGGTAAGCAGTAGTAAGTGTGTTTAAACAATGGTAGGATAGATAGTAAACTGAAACATGTAAGGGTAAGCAGTAGTAAGTGTGTTTAAACAATGGTAGGATAGATAGTAAACTGAAACATGTAAGGGTAAGCAGTAAGTAGTAAGTGTGTTTAAACAATGGTAGGATAGATAGTAAACCCGTGTATAGAGAAAAATGGGAACACCATACTTGAACATGGTAGGACTCACCTGACATTGGGAGGAGGGCAGGTCATTAAAAACCCATATTGAATGGTGGAAGGGCAGGTCATTAAATACTGAATCATGGGGGGAAGGTAATTAAATCAATACTGAATCATGGGGGGAGGGTCATTAAATCAATAATGAATCATGGGGGCATGTAATTAAATCAATACTGAATAATGGGGCCAGGGAATTAAATCAATATTGAATCATGGGGGAGGTCATCAATCCATACTGATCAGGGGGCCAGGGAATTAAATCAATATTGAATCATGGGGGTAAGGTCATTCAATCCATGCTGAATCAGGAGGGTAGGTAATTAAATCAATACTGAATCATGGGGGAGGGTCATTAAATCAATAATGAATCATGGGGGCATGTAATTAAATCAATATTGAATCATGGGGGTAAGGTCATTCAATCCATGCTGAATCATGGGGGGTAGGTAATTAAATCGATACTGAATTGTGGATGGGTAGGTAATTAAATCCATACTGAATCATGGGGGGTGAGGTAACTCAAACTCACACTGAATCATGGGGGGGCAGGCCTTTAAATCAACACTGAATCATGGGGGGGGCAAGTAATTACGTCAATACTGAATCGTGGAGGGGTAGGTAATTAAATCCATACTGAATCATGGGGGGGAGGTAATTACAACTCACACTGAATCATGGGGGGCATGTCATTAAATCAATACTGAATCATGGGGGGCAGGTAATTAAATGCATACTGAATCATGAGGGGCAGGTAATTAAATCCATACTGAATAATGGGGTGGAGGGTAGGGCATTAAAACCTATACTGAAACACAGGGGACAGGTCATTAACTTCATACTGAATCATGGAGGGGCAGGTAATTAAAACCCATACTTAAACATGGGGGACACGTAATTAAAACTTACACTGAATCATGGGGGGCAGGTCATAACATCAACACTGAATCATGGGGGGAAGGTAATAAAATCAATACTTAATCATGGAGGGGCAGGTCATTACATCCATACTGAATAATGGGGGTTAATTAAATCAATATTAAATCATGGGGGAAGGTCAGTAAATCCATACTGAATCATAGGGGTAGATAATCAAATCGATATTGAATCATGGAGGCGTAAGTAATTAAATCCATGCTGAATAATGGGGGAGGGGATAATTAAAACGCACACTGAATGAATTGGGGACAGGTAATTAAATCAATACTGAATCGTGGAGGGGCAGGTAATTAAATCCGTACTGAATAATGGGGGGGAGGCTAGGTCATTAAAACCTATATTGAAACATAGGGGACAGGTCATTAACTTCATACTGAATCATGATGGGGCCGGCCATTCAATTCATATTGAATCATGGAGGGACAAGCCATTAAATACATACTAAATCACGGAGGGGCAGGTAATTAAACCCCATACTGAAACATGGGGGACATGCCGCGTACCGTGTATATGGAATCTTAGGATTAACCTCCAAAAAGAGTCTAAGGAGAAGAAAAGGAGTATTATGCTGTGAACACACTGACAACTCAATGTGAGAAATACACCAGTATAGAATGCAATATTATCTGTACTCACATTGATCCGTTCTATATACTGAGAGCAATTACCGAAGATCTGCAATGTTTGATCCTGAAAATAGAGACTGCATTTATCAATCAGTTTGGGATTTGAGGCTAGGTGGCGCCACCAGTGTCATATTGCTTGGACAACTCTCCGCCAGTAAATTACCCATGTTATTAATAACATGCGCAATTAATCATGTATTAAGCATCAGTTACTCGATACTTGCAGCACACTCTGAGGTACACTAGTACCCTTATTATAGGCTTTGTTTATCCATTTTCAGGACACAACAAGTAACAGTGCAATATGTTCTATTAAGTTGATTTAACATTCCTTGACCGTAGGCAGAATGAGATGTTAAATGAACCCACCAGTATTGACGTTGAATCTGTAGCAACACAATCTAGGTCAGGGTTTTGAGTTTTGTGAATAGAAATTATAATTGCAAATGATAAAGGAATGACAAATTCCTGACCTAAAAACTTACAAAAGTATCTGTGCAAAATAAGGCTAGGAAACCCCCACTAATATGCACCGCAAAGGGCATGTGATATGTCACGGCCCACCAGCGGGATGCCCAATGGAAGGTAACCATGCCAAAACTCGCCAGATAACACACCACACAGTTACATACAAGCCTATGATATGTAAATAGGAGTAGGCTAGTCTAGTAGTAAGAGTAGAACAAAATAAAATACATATATGCCAAGAAAATCCCCCCCAAAAAACATAGGCTACTAACCATACCAACCAATTATATATCTGCTACTGAAATGCAGGCAAGCAAATACCTTATCAGCAGCTACTGTGTGGTAAGATAACACCAACACTACAACTGGCCAGCATTGAAAACAAGCATGGGTACCCGGGCTTATATGCTATGGACAGTATAAATACAGCCTCAATAACAACAATTATTTAAAAAGAAAAAAAAGCTTTCATCGGGTTATGCATTTTAGCAATTGTTACAAGTCACATAAAAGCATTGAACTTACAGCCTTGGAGAATAAAGGAGACTTGATTACAAGAGCAAAGCTATTCTTGTCAAAGTCTATGAACGTGAGATCGCCACTACTGAAGGTGACGGTGTTCTTAGTGGATGGATGACGCTGGAACTTCTTTAGTACAGTGCCTGAAAAAAGATCAAATCTGTTTTGTATTACGTATTTTTTGTTCGTTTATTTTACATCCTGACAAAGGACCATCAGCTTTAAAAGGTACCCAAATTACTCTCACAAAATCTATATGAGCTTGTCTCAAAAGGTGCTAACTCTTCGTTTTTTTCTCCATAGTAACGATTGACACAAAACAGCACAGAAACGGCTACACTGAAAACACAAGGACATTTGCTTCAATTCAATATGTATTCTATTGGGATTATGAAACACCATGTAAAAAACAAATCAGTTTATCCTGAGCAATTGCATAAGTAGATAGTATGTTGATCATTACTATGGACAAAGTTTTGTCCCATATTGCTTAGCACCTTTTGAGACAGTCTCATATTTGTTCAAGATATACCAGCTATAACTAGTCATATTTGATAATGGAAATAAGTAAATGTGTACTAGTCATATTACTGCCCCTTTAAAAAAAAAATATATATATATACATTAGATTAGATTAAAGTGCTTGAGATGTATGTTCAGGCCAAGTCAGAGTCTTCATCATCAGGGCCCACTAAATGTGGTGAGGATGCTCAGTTGTGTCATGTGTAGCTCAATGGTTTTGAATCTGCTGGTGTTAGCTGGGTCTGGGTGTATACACGAATCTGAGGTTCATTGGGTATTGTTGTTAAGACCTTGCAAAGTAAAAATCTGCCTTTTGAACAATTGTACCCTGTAGTTTGGTTCGGTTCTTACGGAAGCTGAACTTGATTTCTTAGTTAAGTTGGCGTTGAATTGAAGAGCTGAACCCATTATTGTAAGTTATATATAAATATATGCTATATATAAGAATAAGTACTATATATAACTTATTCTTTAATGAAACTGAGTAATACAACAAAATGTTACATTACAGCTGGTCTGGAGAGCTTGCTGATCATTGCAATGATTATATCACGGTAAAGCATGCACTATTAACCTATTAGTGTACAATTTTTCAAAAGGCAACTTGATAAGGTCTTAACAGCAATATCAAATGAACCTCAGATTCCATGACACACCCAGCTAACACCAGCAGATACAAAATCATAGGCCCTAATGTATATTGATATAATGTACTCACCCGTCGGTGCATTATCGGCAACACTAAATCTGAGAGGATCTCTTGTAGTAATATCCTTGTAGAAATTCTCACAGACTGAAATAGGAAATAAACAAATCAAGATAAAGAGGATAGTTCTACATTTGAATCTGAACCCTGCAAGAAAACTGCCTGTGACTTGTCAAATCAGCAGATAATATCACACATAAACATACACATACACATACACTCATTAAATTAGAAAGCTCACAATCATATATTTGTGGTCAAGGGAAACAAATTCCCATAGAAAAAGAAAAGTGTTATTAATAATTGATAGAATCTATTTAGTAAACTATATGAGGTGGTACAGTCCAGGTGCCCTCAAAAAGGCTAAAATGTTTTCCTGTTTTACCTTGGTAAAAAGGTCATGCATACTGTCTGCAGTGTAGAACTGTTGGTGCAGGGCCAACAAATCAACGCAACTTAATAAAATTTGTTTGAGTGTAGAACTAGTTTGTACATTGAAAAATATTCAGACGCATGGAACTGGTTTACTGTTCACAGCAGTCGCTTAAAACAAGTTCTCCTTTACACAATCTTAAGTGGCAGCCTTCAATTAGAGTTGGTTATTGTCACTGTTTAAACTAGGATAGAACAGTGCAACAATAAATAGGGGAGATTAGACAGTAAACAATGTGACAGGGGAATACTATATAGAACAGCAACACTACTAACACAGGTAAAACATGTAATAGGACAATATTAACAGAAGAGTAGAATTAGTATCACATGTTATAGGCTAACATAGATAGAATAGCAGAGCTAGTAACACATGTTATAGGCCAACATCCATAGGATAGCAGAGCTAGTAACATATGTAATAGGCCAATATAGATAGAATAGTAGAATTAGTAACACATGTAATAGGCCAACATAGATAGAATAGCAGAAATAGTAAAACATGTAATATACCAATATAGATAGAATAGCAGAATTAGTAACACATGTAATAGGCCAACATAGACAGAATAGCAGAGCTAGTAACACATGTAATAGGCCAACATAAATAACTGAGCAGAACTAGGAAAGCAAACAATAGGACTACAAATGAGGAGTTTAGGCGCAAAACCCCGTAAATGGCAATTCAAATTTTGAGATGAACATTGGAATCAAACCCTCAAAAAGTTCAATGTTTTACATTTCTATTTTGTTTTGGTTCATTGCTCCATTATCATTTCATCGCAAGAAAGGTGGAATAAGTGAGAATTAAAATTATGTTCAAGTATAAATCTGTTATTTTAATAACATTTTTGGATTGGCGCTTACGGGGTTTTGCACCTCTTCATATACAGATATATAGACAGACAAACACAATTGTTAAAACCGATACATATGCACATTTAATACTGTTATTACAACAGAATATAACACAAACCATCATTAATATAATACCACATAATAATATTATTATAGACGCGCATGCAATACTGGAAACTGGGAACTAATCATAGCAGGTGTTAGCATTTTAAAGCAGAGAGGTATGTATGCCATTTTCACACTAGTCAGTCTAGAGTGGGGTATTAATAGGCGGTCTTACTACAAATACACTTTAATTATAGTAATTACTTAGACACTGGTCCACTTATTCAACATTTGGTGCTGCATAGAAGGGCATGCTAGGTCAATTTAATAGAACCTGTTACTACTGAAGCCTATGGGGGCCATACTTTTGACAAGCATGCCTAAATTAATTGTGTGTTTTACTTCAAGTATCTCCTAAGCTAGTTGTTTTAAAGCAAAATTAATTCAAACCAAACTTAAGCCCAAGTCACGCCTACCCGGACTAGCCCCGGATTTTTAGCCGGACCACCCCCGGACAATTCCCCTGGACTGTCCCAGACAGCCACAGATAAAATCACAATTTTTGCCTTGCTCTCACACCTACCTGGACGAGCGATGGACTACAAGCCCAGATCACCCCGGATGAACCCCGGAAAACCCCTAGACTACCCGGATGAGCCCCGGACAATCCCAAATGAGCCCCGGACAACCCCCAGATGATAGGCTGAAATGCGGGACTCATCCGTGAGTAATAGGTGGTCATCCGTGGCTATCCGTGGCAATTCATGGTTAATCTGTGGTCATCCGGCCTGTCCGGGTCTTATCTGTGCAGTCCGGGAGTGGTCCGTGGCTCTGTCGGGGCTAGTCCGGGTTAAACTGGGGCTAGTCAGAGCTAAACTGGGACAAAAACATGGCTCTTTCGGTTTAAAAATTACCCGGACTGCCCCAGACTGGACACGGACTACCCCTAGACAACACCCGGATGACCCGGACCACCCCCGGATTACCCCCGGATGATGCCGGATTGACCCCGAATTGCAATATTCCCCGGATCGCTCCACATGTTTTAAACATTTAAAAACATCCGGGGCCATCCCCGGATGATGCCGGATCACCAAGGACCAGCCACGGATCACCAAGGATCACCAAAGACCAGCCACAAATGAGCCACGGATCACGCCGGATCACCACGGACTACACCAGATCACGGTCCGGGGCTCGTCCGGCCCCTGATCCGGGTAGCTGTGACCTAGGCCTAAGGTTGATTATAACGATCAACCTAATATATTTATTTCAGAAAATGACAGAAAGTCAAAAATCCTCGGATTGTGCAACTTTAAGGAAAGGTGGAAGGAGACTAGATGGTGGTGATGGTCAGAGAGAGGGAGGGGGGGTGGTAGAGGTCAGTTAGAAGCAGTCTACTTGTCTATAATTAGCTCCCAGTTTTCACCTTTGAACCAGCAATATCACGGTCGCTGCACCATACATTATATTACGTTGGTGACGTCACCCAGTAGGAACCGTGACGTCACCGAGGGCGTGCCGTGACGTAGGGGTTGAGAGCTGGCCGCTTTCTGGCTCTTTCTGCAAGATGACGCGATCAGTGCAGGACGCGCCCTCTGGCGGAAAGAGCCGGAGACCGGTGCTGGCCCCTGGTGGGGAGGAGAGGCACTACAGAAAGGAGAGGCTTTTCGTTTCTTGAGTGAGGAGGTTCAAAGGTTAAAGGTTAAGCGGCCAAAGGTTAACGTTGACCATTTCCGAGCCTGAGTGTCATGGATTTATGCTACGTGAGAGTTATTGTAGATTAAATCGTAGATGAAACCCCAAAAGAAAGAATATAAAAATTAAAAATAAATAAAATTAACAAATATTGTTTTTAAGGAAATATATAACATAAGTGTTATCTTTATATCTATCTATCTGTCTCTCTCTCTCTCGCTCTCTCATATATATATATATATATATATATATATATATATATATATAGATAGATAAACGCTTGCTATATTTGTGAAAATATAAAACTCCATTTCGATATTAACTTATCGCACTATTAATGTATATTGTTTGGAATTGATTACTTAGGTTATATTGCTACAATCTAAGTATAAATTAGGGCAATGGCCATCTGGCATTCCAAGCTTTGTGCCGGTGTCGGTAGGTCCTGAAATTAATTCAATACGTCAAGTTTATTTATTGTCATTTTCTAGGTCAATCCAAATGTTTCTTAATTGTAACTTTCTAAATACTATTTCTAAAATTCCGGCTGTTTTCCTAAATAACCCAACTCCTACCACCCTCCTGTCACCCACATGCACGTTGAACCTACCTTCCCTTCCTGCAAGACTCCCTGAAGAAAGACTCTACTAGATTACTCCTTCTATGCTTTAACATTCTTTGGTTCTGAACCTTCTAAATATAAATTAAGCCACAAACACTGAGATTCCGAGTACAAATTACATGCACCAACCAATTAAGACTGCCATAGCTAGATGCTAATAGAAAATATATATTATTTTAGTTGGGGTGAATGATTTTCAGTCAAATAATATTAAACTTTAGGTAATTTGTTTGAAAGCAGACGACAATTACACAACAGCAAATTCAGACGACACATTATGGCACAGTGGTAGTTCACAGGTTAAAAGGCCCTGTCACACTACGACGTAATGACGTCAACGTAGGGAGAACGTGAAGAACGTGGAACTTCTCGGCGTAGTATGCAAATTTGTGCACAAGTTGAACGTGGATGCAGCGTAGTGGACGAGATCGTAACGTCGGTAAAGCGTAGTGATACCGTCATTCAACGAGAGAGGTCAACTTCATTACGTTCACGGAACGTTATGAACGTTATTCCATCGCCAGAACTGCGTTACCTGATGGCGAAACGTTGAACTGACGTTCTCCTGACGTTCTCATGACGTTCTCCTGACGTTATCCTGACGTTATCCTGACGTTATCCTGACGTTATCCTGACGTTCCCATTATGCCGCGTGGACGTTTCCACCGGGTTTAATGTGGGTTAGTCACAACGTAGTGCAACGTAGTGCAACGTAGTTGAACGTAGTGACTAACGTTTTAATAACGTCCGTTTAACGTCATTGACGTTCACTGAACGTGAACAGAACGTACGGCGAACGTAAACCCTTACGTTCAAGCTACGTCGAAAGTTTTGAACATGTCCAAAACCTTGACGTAGCTCGACGTAACACGACGTAATGTGACGTAGCTCGACGTCATTCTAACGTCATTCTGACGTCATCATAACGTAACCCAACGTCATGACGAAAAATGACCACGTTAGCCTCACGTTGGCTTGTTACGTCATAGTGTGACAGGGGTAAAAGACACATAGTTATTGACAGGATATTTACAGACAACGGTTAGCAATTAGCACCGCCCACCACCTGGGAATTATCCAATAATAAGGAATGACAATGCAAATTGGGAAAACAACATCTATGGTTAGAATCAACATCAGGCTGGCTTCACTGCAAAAAATGCCCAAACTGTTGCTATGATCATAAACTAACTTCCATAATGTGAATAACATGCATCCATGTGTGCATGCACCTGATACGTGATTTCTAAGGGAAAATATTGTAGACATAAGCGGAAACTATCATAAAAATGGCTCATTGACAAACTAAATATCTGAATGGTCTGCTTCTTATGTTCATTTTCTCCTCCCCTTCCAGAGACACACACATTAATGTAAGATATATATGTTGATGCTGATATCGTTAAAATGGTGTGATCCATTCATTTTTAATAGACACGATCACCATTCCGACTGCGCATGCGCTGAAAACGGCGTTGGCAGCAAAGCAAATGCATACGGCCATTGAGTTTGCCAATACGTGTAGGGAAAAACTTTGATTTGATTCAAAATTAATAGAAATACATAACAATTTGGCATCTGTTTAATCCGATAAGCATTGATGTTCCAAAGGGGCTAAACCCAACAAGAAATGATTATTGAGTGCAACGGTGAATAGTACCAGATATGTAGGAATATTTTAGCTTTGAAAATGTTATGCCTTCATCGGATTGTGCAAAATTAACTTGCAATAATCATTTTCTTTTTTAATCATGATTCTCCTAGGAAGAAAACTACTCCGTAAAACCACAGCCAAGAACAATAATAACAACAAAGAATTAATATTTAATAATAAAATAATAACATAATAAAACAATGAAATACTGAAATAATAAAATAATAAAATAATAAAATAATAAACAATGAAATAATAAAATAATAAATAATAAAATAATAAATAATTTAATAATTAAAAAAAATATATATAACAGTGAAATAATAACATAATTAATAATCAAATAATCAAACAATGAAATAATAAAATAAAATAATAATATAATATAATAAAAGAAGGAAGCAATAAAATAATAAAATAATGAAACAATAACATAATAAAATAATAAATTAATACATTATTAAATTAATGAATTAATAAATTAATACATTAATAATAATACATTAATAAATTATAATTAATACAATAATATTTAAAAAGCCAATTCTTAAAGTAATTCTAAGTGAAAGTGATATTCTGCTTTTTGTCAGCTCAATCCACAAATAAAGAGGATTAACTTAACAGTGAAATGCTAGTAAACCTGTGATGCGGAGGGGTTGGGGGTTCACTCACAGTAGTCTGTCTCTGCTGCTACTGCGGCAGCCGCCACCAGGTGGAACCACAGGCGCAGCAGGCGACCCCAGCGAGGAACCTCCATCCTGGCGCCGGTTGAGTCACAAGGAGGGCATGCCGGGAATCAGCTGGTCAGCTGACCCGCTGTCTTCGCTTGTATCTGCCTACTCAGCAACTGCGGCTGAGGTGTGACTGGCGACTTTGTGTATCCGCTGAAACGCCCAATGTGCCGCCACTGAAATTAAAGTGCCTGTGTTCAAATGAATATGTCTCTGTGATTGGCTTAGCAAAGTGTGTTTATCTACACTGAATCCAATGTAACTCCAATATGCCTTTACGGAACGTGCCTTCCTTCATTCAAATCAATGTCCATCCACACTTGTCAATGTATTGCCAATTTAGCAAAGTGTGTTTACACGGAATCCAATGTGAATCCACTAAACCCTCCACTATTCTACTGAAATCAAAGCGCCTTCATTCAAATCAATATCCATCCACACTTGTCAATGTTCTGCCAGTTTAGCAAAGTGTGTCTAAACTGAATCCAATGTGACTCCACTGAAGCTTCCAATATTCCTCTACTGAAACCAAAGTGCCTTCACTGAAACTGATATCCACCCACACTTGCTGATGTTCCTCCGAATTAACAAAGTGTCTCTCCACTTAGACTTCCAAGGCGCCTACACCGATGACTTCCTATGTTACTGCCGCTGAAACCAATGGTTTCTACTGGGTCAATGCGCCTCTACTTCCAACGGATTAACCTTTCCATTTCCTGAACCCAAGTGGGTGTGCCTCTTCGCTGCACCAATCTTCTACTTTGAATTTAGATGTTACTAGGATGCAAAACCCCAACAAAAACAGCTACCATGCCTGTGCACCTTCAATCAGTCACTGGGCAGTATAGTTATTACCTATGTCCACTTGACCACTGCTGGTGCCCATCGACCAACTTGCGTCTAGTGTGTTGCTCCACCCACGGTTGTGTAGTTAGTATGGTCAATGTACTCGGCAACTGCTCGTGCCAATCGACCAATTTATTCACAGTGCGTTGCTACACTCGGGGCAGTGTAGATACAATATCAATGTACTCGGCCGCTGCTCGTGCCTATCGACCAAATACTCCACCAACGTGGTGCTCCTGCCCGAGGCAGTGTGATTTAAAAAGTCCACCAGCATTGCCACTGCTCATAGTCATACCCATCGACCAACTCTCTACCATTGGACTGCTCCAGCGAGGCAGTGTAATTAAGTTGTCAGCCACCACAGATCAACTCGGCCAGCCACACCCAGGCAATGACTATTCACTCGGCCACTGCTCATGCCCATCGACCAACGTGGATATGCACTGCTTAACACACTGCCTGATACTGGTGCACCAACTTCTCTGAATGGGGCCGACCTGCTTGTTCCTTTCGGACACTGCATCTGATATCGACCACCCTGACTCGACTCGCATTGGCAGTGGGGGTGTGGGGTGCGGGCAAGCTCATAGCAGGGAGCTTTCTCCGCTGGATGCAACCATGGCGCCACTGTCGCTACTGTCGTAACTTGTCGCCGCTAGTCATCACTGCCGCCATTTGTGGCCACTATCACTACAAGTCGCCTCTGTTGCCACTGTTGCCACTAGTCACCACTGTTTTCACTTGTCGCCACTCTCGCCACTAGTCACCACTGTTGTCACTCGTCGCCACTGGTGCCACTTGTCGTCACTTTCATCAGTTGTTGTCACAGTTGTCACTTGTTATCACTCTTGCCACTAGTCACCACTAGTAGCCTTTGTCGCCACTAGTGTCCACTGTTGTGACTTATTGCCACTGTCGCCACTAGTCACCCCAGTTTCCACTAGTCACCACTGGTGTGACTTTCCACCGTCGCCCCTGTCGCCCCAGTTACCACTAGTCACAACTGGTTGCCACTTGTCACCATTGTCGCTACTGGTAGCGACTGTTACAACTGTCGCCACTTGTCGCCACTTGTCGCCACTTGTCGCCCCAGTCACCACTGGTGTGACTTTCCACCGTCGCCCCTGTCGCCCCAGTTACCACTAGTCACCACTGGTTGCCACTTGTCACTATTGTCGTTACTGGTAGCCACTGTTACAACTGTCGCCACTGTCGTCACAGTTACCAGTGTTGCCACCTGGTGGACAATGTGTGTACTACCCTCCGCTTGGTGGCGTTGGTCGTAATGCGAAGCATTACGTTTGATGCGAGGAAAGGAAGAGTCCCTCCCCCCCTCCTCTCCCGCGCTGTCGCGCAGCATTCGCGCCTCGCGCGACGCCCGCTGCTCACCCTCGCCCTCCCCCGGCCCTAAGCGTTCACGCCTTCCCTGCCACTGCTCACTTTCTCCCTTATAAGGCCGCCCGCCCGCCTCCTTCAGCCATTCGCCTCCAGTCTCCACCACGCCGCCCTTCTTCTACTTTGGCACTCCAGCCCGGATCTACTCCACCTCGGACCGCTACTCCTCGGCCGACCTACACCATGCCCGGGCGCGGAAAAGGAAAGAGCCGGAAGGGCTCCAAGACGTCCGTCATGGCCACGCCCGGACCCTCCTCGGGCTCCCCGGGAGGCTCCGTCCCGTCTACGGCCCCGGCATCGCCCGCAGCACCCTCGGACGGCTCCACCAGCCAGACGGCCCTCCTCATCGAGGCCATCACCCGTCTCACCAGCCGTATGGACACCCTCGAGACGGGGCAAGCCCGAGGGGCCCCGGGGAGCCCCCCGCCCACGCCGAGGCGGGAGCCCGCCTACAGCCTGCCGCACGTCCCGGCGCCTCGGGCATGCGCCGCAGCCAGGAGCCGGCCGCCGCCCCCACCTCAAGCGACTCAGCCCGGAGGCCTACACCCGCAGTACGAGGGGTACACCCGTGCCCACGCCAGCTCGGCGCCGCCGCCCACCTACCGCCAGGACCCCATGGAGCATACCCCAGCATCCGCGGCCGACGCGGTGCGCGAGATATTGGCATCCGCCGAGGCGCAGCATACCGTGCGCCGCAGAGGTATTCCCCCTGATTACGTGTTTCCCTGTGACCTCGTGGAGAGGGGGACGGGGCGCAAGGCGGTGAAACTCGGAGAGGCCACTAAGGATGAGTATAACCTCGCCCTCCTCTCCATGGTCAACCACCCCTCCTTCCCGGCCACTCCCTCCAGGGCCTACACCACCACCACCTCACCGTCATGAGAGACATCCTCATCCACCCCTGGCCAACCGTCCGCCGGTACTCGGAAACAATTTTTTCTTGGATCGCGGACGGAAGGCTCCCCCAGGGGTGGCACGACCCTGTGGCCCTCAACATGCTCAGGGTCGACTCCCTCACCACCCCTGCCCAGCAGCCCTCCACAGCCGCCCCCGCTCGCCCAACAGACCCAGCCAGAGCCCGCCAACAGCCCCGCTCCCAGCCCGAGGCCCGGATCAGCTACAGCAGGGACCTCCACGGGGCCCCCTGCACCGCTTGGAACCGGGACCCTGCATCCTGCACCCAAGCCGGCCCGGGGGAGGCCCACGGCCAAGGGGGCACCAGGCAGCGGCACACGTGCGCTTACTGCGCCAATGTGCGCAAAATGCTAACTGCGCACAGTGAGGATGTGTGCAACTCCAAGCGCAACCATGAGCGCGCGATGCCCGCCACCTCGGCGGATTTTTAGTCCGCCGGTGCCCCCCGGCCGGCCCGGAGGCCCTTAACCGGCCCACCACTGCTCAGATCAGTCCCGCCGACATCCACAAGCTAGCCAGCCCCCATGTCACCAACCCCGGCCTCGGACCGCCGCTCCTCCTCGGACCGATCCGACCGGCCAAACACCGGGCCGCCCCGGGCACCATCAGCGTGCCCGAGGCCCACCCCGCCCACCTCACCGGAGCCGCTCCAGCCAGCACCGCCTCCACCGCCCGGGATCCCCTCCCCGCCCACAAGGCCCTCGCCGCCTCCCTACACCAGCTGTCTACCAGCACCGTCGACCCAGACTTCCACCTCACCCTAGGCGACACCGCCTTCTTAGCCCCCCCGCACCCGAACCCGGACCCCCCCCCCGGTCCCTCCCCCCTACCTCTCCTCCCCCACCCAGCACGACTTCGCTGCCCCCTCGCCCGCCCCACCGAACCTCCTCGCCCCCGGACGCCACCCAGCCTCCCGCCCAGACCCCGACACTAGGACGAGCCCACCGTCGACGTGATCAACCCCCACCTCCAGCCCACCCTACCCTTACCCAGCCGACCCCCCGCATACACTGCTGGCCCCACCCCCTCCAGTCCCAGTACCGGTCCACCCTCCTCTCCCTCCTATCCTCCGGCCCCACACCTCCGGCGAGGCGTGGGCCCGCTACCCCGCATTCAACCATGCCTACACCACCCTCCGGAAAGCGGCCCTTCCTAATTTTTTGGCCGCCCGCATTCCCCTCCCCTCGGGCCTCCACATCCCCGCCTGGCGCACCTGCCTCCGCCACTACCCCGACCCCGCCGTCCTCGACTTCCTCGAGTTCGGCTTTCCCGCTAACTACTCCGCCTCTACCCTTCCCCGCCCCTCCTTCTCCAACCACCGAGAGCCCCCCCCGAGTACCTCTCCCACATCCGAGACTTCGTCGACACGGAGCTGGCCCTCGGCGCCCTTATCGGCCCCTTCACCGTCCCCCCCTTCACCCCCTGGACCCAGGTCTCCCCGATGATGACCCGCCCCAAGGCCGACTCGGGAAAGAGGCGGGTCATCGTCGACCTCTCCCGGCGCGAGTTCCTCGGGGAATCCCACACCTACACCCTCCCCTCTGTCGCCGACGTAGGCCGCCGCCTCATCGACCAGGGCCACGGGGCCTACGTCTGGACTGCTGACATCTCCCGGGCCTACCGCCAGCTCCGTGCCGACCCTCTCTCCTGCCCCCTGTTCGGCATCTGCCTCGACGGCAACACCTATATAGACCTTGCCCTCCCCTTCGGGTGCCGCACCTCGGGCGCTGCCTGCGTTCGCGTCACCGCTGCAGTGGCCTGGATCATCCGGCACGAGGGTTTCCACGCCCTCGTCTACGTCGACGACTTCATAGGCTGCGAGGGCTCCTACCTGAGGGCGTGCCAGGCCTTCGACGCCTTCCTCGCCCTCACCGCTGCCCTCGGCCTCGACGTAGCACTCGGAAAGTGCCATCCTCCCGCTGTCCGCCTCCTCTGGCTAGGGTTCGCCCTCGACAGCGAGACGATGACCACCCGGGTCGCCCCCGCCAAGATCCATGCCCTCATCGACGACTGCGACGCTCGCATCACCCAGCCCACCCTCGGGAAACAACAGCTGCAAAGTCTCCTGGGCCGCCTCAACCACGTGAGCGGCTGCGTGCTCCCCGGCCGGAAGTTCATGGCTCGGCTCCTCGGGGCGCTCCGCAGCTGCTTCGGCGCCGCCTCCATCACCCTCGCCGACGACGCCCTCCGGGATCTGATATGGACGGATCTCCAACGGTATCCACCTCCTCCGAGCCCATGAGGGCCGCCGCTGGGTGATCGAGTGCGACTCCTGTCTCACCGGGGGCGGCGCCCACTCCCCCACGCACTACTACGCCCGAGGGTACTCCTCGGGGTTCCGGGCGCGCTTCCCCTCCATCCACAAACTCGAGGCGGTCAACCTCGTCGTCGCCCTCCACTCTCTCCTCCCGGGAGACATCGCAGGGGCGACGGTGGTGGTCTACACCGATAACATGGCCTCGGCCACCGCCCTCGAGTCGGGACGCGCCCGAGACCCCACCCTCGGGACCTGCGCACGGGAGCTCTGGTTGCTGGCGGCCTCCGGCTCTTTTCACCTTCACATCACCCACAAGCCCGGGGCGGTCCTCCTCCTCGCCGACGCCCTAAGCCGCGCCCACCTCGCCGGCCCTTGGGCCGAAACGGCCCGGAGCGAGGTGGCCCGCCTCGGGCTTGCCCCCACTACCGCCTCACATGACGCCTTCCCTTTTCATCCTGGCTTGTAGGCTACCTGCCCGCCGAGATCGATGACGTCGCCCGCCACCGCCTCGCAGCCCTCGCCCCGGCGACCTGGAAGAACCGCCGTCGCCAGGCCGAGGACTTCGTCAGCTTCACCGTTGCCCGAGGTGTGGACCCCGTCGGCCTTCGACGTCGCCGCTTTCACCGCCTCCCTCTACGCCCGCGCCCTCGCCCCGGCCTCCGTCAAGAACGCCGTCTCGGGAGCGCGGACCTGGGTGGAGGGGGCGGGGGGCCTCACCTCGGGCTTCGACGCCCGCCTCGCCAAGGACGTCTGTCGGGGGGGCGAGCGCTCCGCCGCCCACGTCCCGCGTCAAGCCCCGCCCCTCACGCCGCACCAGCTGACGCTCGCCATCAACCACCTCGCCCGCGCAGGGCCTACCTCACTCGTTCCTCGGGCCGCCCTCCTCCTCGGGTACTTCGGCATGCTACGCCAATCTAACCTCTTGGCTCCGAGCCCCGAGGGGTGGGGGGGCCCCCACACCCTGACCCGCGCTGACATCCGCCCCGCCCCCGGGGGCCTCCGGCTCCTGATAAGGAGCTCCAAGACCATCTCCGGGCCCTCGGGCGCGGTGGCCCTCTTCATCCCTGCCATCCCCGGATCGCCTCTATGCCCGGTATCGGCTTGGCAGCTCGCCCTCGCCCAGTCTCCCGCGCCCCAAGATGCACCGGCCTTCTTGATGTCCTCCGGCCGGCCTCTCGAGGCGCGCTCCCTCACCGAACTCTTGAGGGGCGCCCTTAAGGCCCAAGGCGTTCCGGCGCCCGAGGCCTTCACCCTCCACAGCCTCCGCCGGGGCGCCGCCCAGGCCTGCCAGCGCGCCGGGGTGCCCCTCCCCGACATCATGGCCCAGGGGACCTGGACCTCCGAGGCGGTGCACTCCTATGTACCCCGCCTCGCCCCCTTGGGCGCGCCTCGAGCCCTCCCTCCGTTTTGGTGGAGGGCTCTTCGGCGCACCCCCGGTCATAGACCCTCAGGACTCCCTCCTCGCGCCGTTCCCTCGGACACTCACTTCAGCTTATAGCTTACCCTCGATTTCTCTTAATTTGATATGTACTCCAGAGTGATACCTACCCTGTATATCTTTCCTATATGTTTTGATATTTGTTGCTGTATATTGCTTGTTCATATTATTGCCCGAGGCGTCTCAATAAACGCCTCAGTTTCCCACCTCCGAGTTCTGTCTTCCTTTTCGTGCATCGGTCGTAATGCGAAGCATTACGTTTGATGCGAGGAAAGGAAGAGTCCCTCCCCCCCCTCCTCTCCCGCGCTGTCACGCAGCATTCGCGCCTCGCGCGACGCCCGCTGCTCACCCTCGCCCTCCCCCGGCCCTGAGCGTTCACGCCTTCCCTGCCACTGCTCACTTTCTCCCTTATAAGGCCCCACGCCCGCCTCCTTCAGCCATTCGCCTCCAGTCTCCACCACGCCGCCCTTCTTCTCCACCCACCCACCCAACTATCTCCTTCTAGCTCCATCTCCCTCAGGTGGAGGGCTCTTCGGCGCACCCCCGGTCATAGACCCTCAGGACTCCCTCCTCGCGCCGTTCCCTCGGACACTCACTTCAGCTTATAGCTTACCCTCGATTTCTCGTAATTTGATATGTACTCCGGAGTGATACCTACCCTGTATATCTTTCCTATATGTTTTGATATTTGTTGCTGTATATTGCTTGTTCATATTATTGCCCGAGGCGTCTCAATAAACGCCTCAGCTTCCCACCTCCGAGTTCTGTCTTCCTTTTCGCGCATCAGTGTCGGCATCTTCAACGTCAAGTCGTTGTCGGCCAAGCTGCTACTACCCGGCCCGTCAGTCACACCATTTCCTGCAAGAGAAGAAGACATGAGATTAAGGTCACACAAAAGCTATACATGCTGTCTTGTTCCCCCTCTTTATATTGCAGTTCTAAATGAATAAAGCATGTTGTCAGTGTCAAGACACGGGTCAGTCGACCATGTGACAATACGTTTATTTACTAAACATTTGCGAGTGTGGTACAGGCGTGAGGCGAATGTCAGCAAGGAAGACGCCGCAAGGTGGCGCCACCAGGCAAGGCAGAAAGCCTGACCAGTGGATGACTGGTGGAGTGTGAATTATGGTGAAGCTAACCAGTAGAAGACTGGTGGAGTGTCAGAGAGGATGAACTGTGTATACAGTTTAAACTTAATCGGCTTCCGAATAATTATATTTGTATAATGGCTTTTTGATGCACATTGGCCCCTGGTAAACAGAATAACAAAAAAATGGATTGGTTTAAAAGGCTGACCATCTGCACAGGTCTGGATGCGGTAGTGAGCAGACACAGCTGGTATCAGGGTGGCCAGGAACCACTCACAGGTGGCGCCATAGTGGCAGAAGCAGGAACTAACTCCTGTGACAGTAGGATAATGTCGGAGAACTAATATAGAGAAGGGAATTGATAAGTGGTAATGTCCTTGTTTATATTCCCATAATATGGTATAGAGCACATATATACATTAGAGAGAATATATATATATATATATATATATATATACATAATCTGATATTGCCACCTGGAGCTAGTATAGAGCACATATGAGTCTGTCTCAAAAGGTGATAACTTATTTTGTTGTCCATTGTAACGATTGACACAAAACAGCACAGAAACGGTTACACTGAAAACACAAGGACATTTGTTTCACATCAATATGTATTCTATTGGGATTATGAAACACCATGTAAAAACAAATCAGTTTATCCTGAGCAAATGCATGAGCAGATAGTATGTTGATCGTTACAATGGACAAAGTTTTGTCCCATATTGCTTAGCACCTTTTGAGATAGTCTCATATATATATATATTAGAGAGCATATATATATATATAATATATATATATATATGTTATGTGTGGTCTACTCTAATGTATGGGGCTGAGACATGGACAATCTCTAAGAAAATGTACACATGTTTAGCAGCATTTGAGATGTGGACTTATCGAAGGATGATGAAAATATCATGGACAAAGAAGATCACCAACAAAGAAGTTCTCAGAAAAATTAAAAATAAGAAACGCTTGTTTGCCACTATACAGAGAAGGACACTTATTTATTTTGTCCACATCATTCGTCAGAGTTCAATATACCGTACATTGTTGGAAGGGAAGGTGAATGGCAGCAGAGGGAGAGGGAGACCAAGAACATCATGGTTTACAAATATTTCACAGCGGACAGGCTTGAATTATTCACAGTCTATCAGAACAACACACCATCGGGACAAGTGGAGAACCATTGCATCCAACCCTTGACTAGAGGACGGAACTATTGATTGATTGATTGATTGATATATATATATATACACACACATAATCTGATAGTTCCACCGGGAACTAGGAGGCCTACATGTGCGTGCCCTTCCGTGACCCATTACTGCCGGTGTGAGGCCGGCTCCCGCCCCGACACGTGACCTGGGTGGGGTCCCTGCCGGAGTGTTAGCCGAGTCGCCGGGACCAGTGTCGTGATAGATAACCGGGGATTGTTCTCGTAACACTACGCTTTTATCTGAGGCGGGGCTGTATTGTGTGCAGACACCGACCAGCCTGCCTGGCTCACGGACTGAGGCGGGGGAGCGGCCGGCTTCCAAGTTACAGTTACAGTGTGTATGGGTATACATTATAGTTCATGTTTATATAGTTATCGAATACCTGAACGGTGCAGATATTACATCCTTTTTTTTTTCTTGAAGATTTATACTGCCTATCATGGATAAGCCTGAATAGGCTTGTTTTCACCATTAGACAGTTTGTCGATAGAAAGCCCGAGCCTACACTTTTACCGACCCAGGGATTTTTAACCTCCCACACCATATAGACATGGTATGAGAGCAACTGGCCTTTGATGACACTGTAAGTTATACACAGCGGTGGAAATCCAAATTGGCAGAGGTGAGGGGACAGGGAATCGAACCACTGACCTTCAGATTAGGAGTTCAACCTAGAAAAAAGTCAGACACTCTAACCAATCCGCCACAGAGAACACCACAATATATATGCATAGTCATTAAATATCTAAATGGTGGGAATCTCAAATTCTCCCCTTTCTTCGTATATGTATTTTCCACCCAAATTATATTCATATAGTCAGACAATTCCTAACAGGTTCCAACGTGAGCTCATCAGCTGAGCAGACGATACATCTGTATCCAAGTAAAATGTCACGACGATCGGACAGTATGATCAAACACTATCTATTATTATTAATGAATTCTACTTCAAGTTGCACTGAACGCGATGGGCAAATCAGTAAGAGTTTGGCTGGCCTCCTTCATGGACTGTTAAGCTAAGATTCCATATACGCGGCATGCGGCATGCAGTATGCGGTATGTGGCATAGCTACCCATGCCCGTTGGGGTTTTTTTTTGCTCCAAATTTGGGAAGCAAAGTCAAAGTTACTGTTGTTTTCTATGGCAAACGCAGCAGCATTCACATTTGCATTCGCATTCGCATTCGCCGTTGCATCCGCAGTGACATTCACAGTTGCATTCACACCGATCGGTCCATGGGTCGATCCATTTTCTGCATTTGCATTTGAATTTGCATTCGCAATCGCATTCGGACATATGGAAGCACCACTGTGCATTTACATGCATTTTGATTTCTTGTCGCATTCGCATTCGCATGCCACATACAACGTATATAGAATCTTAGCTTTAAGCTAAGATTCCTTATACATGGTATGCAGCATGTGGCATGCAGCATGCGAATGTGTTAGATATATGCCAACCCCCAGGGTTTTTCCTCCAAATTTGTGAAGGAACAGTATTGTTTTCTATGGCAAACGCAGCAGTATTCGCATTCGGATGCCGCACCAATCGGTCCATGGGTCGATCCATTTGCCGCATTCGCATTCGCACATTCGGACGTATGGAAGCACCACTATTCATTTACATGCTTTTCGATTTTTATTTGCATTCGCATTCGCATGTGCATGTCGCATACTGTGTATAAGGAATCTTAGCTTGAGGCGTTTAAATCACAGTTGAGACAAAGCAATGACTTACGAATGGATACCTGTTGCTACCTAGCTTAGAGCTCGGCATTAATAGGATAGGGCAAGGACTGGTTAACTCAGTAGCCTCCCGTCCTTTCTACTCCCCTCCGCTCCCTTCCCGTTTCCTTTGTTCCCCTTCCCTCTCATCCCTTCCCCTTCTTCCCCTTCTCTCCTCCCCTCCGCACTGTTCCCTTTTGCTATCTTCCCTACTCCTCCTGTCCCTTCCCCTCTCCCTTTCTTTCCTTCTCTTGTCCCTTTCCCAATTATTCCTTCCCCCACCTTCCCTCAACCTTTCCTCCCTCTCTTTCCTTCTCTTGTCCCTTTCCCAATTATTCCTTCCCTCACCTTCCCTCAACCTCTCCTCTCCTCCCCCCCTCCCATTTCCCTCCAACTCCTCTTCCCCTCCCCTACCGTCCCCTCCCCCGTCTCTTCCCTCCCCCTACGCCCCCCCCCCCCCTCTACATGCTCTATTTGAGGGATGTAACGCCTCCTTTCAGACCGACAACCACTGCCTCAAGTGTCCTTTGTCCTTGTTGACTGGGACCTCAATTTGTCAGCTCTGACCACGACGTCTACAGACCACACTCCATCTCTATTCTGTTTCAAGCGAGCAGTAGATTACAATCTACCATGTTTCCGCCTGATAAGAATCAGATATCACGTCACACCAGCGCTACAACAAGTGTGTGGGTTGGTGGGTGGGTGGGTGGGGTGGGGGGGTCGGGGTCGGTAGAGGGACATCTGGCAATAAAGGGTTGATTTATCGATATATTTTTCCCTTTTCCCTTATTTGTGTAGACATAAAAGAGCTTCATTAGTGACGTATAGATCTCCAGAGATACTTCTGAATGATAAAGCTGGTTACAGTAGCTATTATCCCGGGAGTTGTGATGCATGAGTACATTCCATTAGGGGCGTTCTTCCAATGTCGGCCATTCTTCCACTGTCGGCCAATTTAAAATCTGACCATCCGAGCGGGTCTGGCAGCGGTAGTGACCAGACGAAGCCGGGTGGCCAGGAGCCACTCACAGGTGGCACCCTAGTGGCGGAGGCAGGAACTAACCCCTATGGAGTAGTACAGTAGGTAATAACTAAGTCCTATGACAGTAGGACAGTAGGTAATATCTAATATAGAGAGAACTGATGAGTGATAGTGTCCTTGTTTATATTCCCATAATAGATTATAGAGCACATATATATATATGAAATATAAAAATGGAAATATTATATTAATTGCACTGGAATAGGTTAGTTGCATGAATGCCTGTTTAAAGTTCTAGAACAAGTATCTTGAGCTGTATGGTTAGCATGTGTGGGTGCATGCAAGTAGGGCTAGTTGGTGCTGTGTAGGGGTTTATAAGCCGGCCCCACATAGCAGTAAGATGCCTGCTGCCACTGAATTTTGTTTTAAATAAAGGGGTTGGTGTTATCCAGCCAGAGATTTGAGAACCATATTGGTATTCTGTTGGTTGTGTAATGAATAATATACATATATTTTAACGAGTGTGCCATGCTATATATATAGTGCGCGAGTGACAGTATTCGGGGCACTGGTAGTGGTGGGGGGTGGGGGCACCACCTGTCCCACCGTGAAAAAGGGTCACCCATAAAGTGGTACACAACATATGGGTGATCAATAAAGGGAATCTTCCCTTTCGCACCTTTATACTCGCATAACTCTTATACATCACATATATATATAGACTGCACACTGCGAATGCTCTGTATATATATATATCTATATATATATATATATATATATATATATATATATGGAACACTTGTTACAATATGCTAATAGGTGGTGGAAGGGTGTTCGTTTCATTCAATTGTCCGAGTTAACCAATGGTAGAGGTTAATAATATTGTATACGTATATACACAGTATACACACTGTATGCAAAAGCCAGCAGCACTTCAACACTTTTGCAGGCAGCTTTCATGAAATGTACAATCGCACAAAACACCATACCGGCTCGTTTGTCGCCCGGATTTCCAAGGATCGCGGTACTCGAGCTCATCTTCCGTTGACAGTGGAAAATCAGCTAGGAGGAACACACCACAACACAATGAGGAATCTCTCTTCTTTCCATAGCAGGCAAGATCTTCACCAGGATCCTCCTCAACAGACTATCTATTCACATAACACCAGATGTAGTTCCAGAGTCACACTGTGGCTTCAGAGGTCACCGGAGCACCGTGGATATGATATTTTGTCTCTGACAGCTACAAGAAAAGTGCATTGAGCAGGACCGACCACTGTACATGGTATTTGTCGATATCACTAAGGCGTTTGATAGAGTCAGGAGGACCGGGCGATGGCAGCTACTGAGGAATTATGGATGCCCAGAGAAGTTCACAACTATGATCGAGGCTCTACATACAGGAATGATGGCGAATGTTAGTGTTGGAGGGGAAGTCTCGGAATTGTTTGGGGTTACCAATGGGGTCAAGCAAGGTTGTGTACTGGCCCCCACGCTCTTCTCCATCTTCCTATCAGCAATGCTCGGTGAGGCTTTCCGAGGCATGGGGGATGGCATCTATATACAGTCCAGACAGAGCGCTGACCAAGACTACACTTCAGAGCGAAGACCAAGACTACTCGGATACTGGTGAGAGAGCTGCTATTTACAGATGACAGTGCACTGGTTGCCCACTCTGCTGAAGAGATCCAGAAAATAGTGGATGCTTTCTCCGATGCATCATAGAAAAGAAGTTTGGCTGTACCAACCCACCTCTACAAGAACCTGAGAGGAGGATATCATGGTTGACGGAAACAAGCTGAACTCTGTTCCGGTATTCACCTACCTCGGAAGCACTATATCAAGTGATGGACGCATTGATGCGGAAATACAGAGGAGGATGGCCAAGGCTAGCGCATCTTTTGGCCGTGGAGATGATGAAAATATGAACTATTACAGCTATAGCAGGATTCTAACCCACATTTCTTGCCATTCTGCGACTAGCGTGTTAACCATTACACTACCTAGGCTCTCTGATGCTATCTCCTTATGATTGTGTCTTGTTAGGAGATCATTGTATAAGCAAATACACAATATTCACAATGCATGCTACATCTGATGGCGACGACGAACACTACGATTATGGGACCATTGCCACAGCATATATAAAAGCTATGGAAATTACTAACTTTCAAATGCACGCATGTCAGTCAAATTTAAGTTCAAGTATATTGCTTTTGGGTCATTGGAGCTTCCAAGAAAAATAAAATTGTCATGTTTGGACCCTTTTGAAAATTTTAGGAGGGTACCAAACTAGTCAGTCACTATTAATACACAATATTCACAATGCATGCGACATCTGATGGTGACGACAAACACTACGGTTGTGGGACCGTTGGCACAGTGCATGCATGTGAATATTGGGTATTGCCTGCTGGAGCTTTGGCATGGACTTCCTGGCTGGTAACATGGTTTTTGTATGAAATGTGTATTATCCTGCGGTAGCATCTGAAATGAAACTATGCCCTGGGGGTCCATGATTCACAAGCATACAGGAAGATGAATGTCAGAAGGGAGCCATTCATCCTCAATCCCAAAATGCCCATCATCTCCACCACTTTGGGAATATGAGGTGATGTAGACCTAATACTGCCTTATTACCTGCTAAAACAGTAGTTTATTAGTTGAGGGATGATTTGTTGACAGCGGCATGTTACCTTTAGTGTGGCAGCACTATAAAACCACCACAAGTCCTTGCTGTCAGGAGCGGGTGACAATCACCATAGCTGACTTTTCAAAGCCTCTATCACAGCAGAACCATATGACTTGAGACATTACTACGACGCAAATCAGCAATCGCCTACTCACATACTTATTATGGCAGCACTATAAAACCACCAGAAATCCTTGCTGTCAGGAGCGGGTGAAACTCACCACAGCTGACTTTTCAAAGCCGCTATCACAACAAAACCATTTGACCTGAGACGTTACTAGGGCGCATATCACCAATCAATCGCATACTCACTCATTCACTTGCTGTCGTCTACCCTGCTACCTTGCAGTGCTGACACTGGACCCTGTGCAGTGTGTGCGTGTTGGATTCAGATGCGGTGAGAAGACTTTAAACGCCCGGCTAAACACAGGCTTGTAATCCAGCGACATAAATCACACGGCGGGACTCCACGCAAAAACCCGCGAGAACCCGAGAGAACCCGAGAGAACCTGCGAGAAACTGCGAGAACCCGCGAGAACCAGTGAGAATCAACGTGAATCAGCGAGAACCCAGACAGCGGACGGGAACTCCCGTCTCGGGTTTATCTATTTACATGTTTTATAGCCATCGTGTCACGCGCCGGTAATAATTCACAATCTTGAGTTACCTTCCCTTCTCATGCTGTACACTAGTGTAGTCATGTTGCAGGTAAACTTAGTCCCCTCCCACCACCCCACACATACCCCCCCCCCCCCCCGAATCTACACCATGCCCTATTACTAGTTCCAGTGCCCATGTTAAAGGGGCTGTCACACTACGACGTATGGCCTTCGCGTATGCCGACGTATGCAATTTTCGACCAACACATCGACATACGGCATCATTCGTTATGTATATGTTGGGCATACATCGAGTACGCTCGGGATATGGCATCATAGGTCATCATAGGTCGGCATAGGTCGAGCCACTAAAAAATTGTTGTGCATGTTAAAAAATTGTCAATGTATGTCGCCGTATGGCTCATACATTTCTCATATGCTTGGTGTATGCTGGCATACATTGGCGTATGTTATGCACATGTTGGGGGTAGGTCGGGATAGGTAGGAACACAATAGTCGTACGTTCAGCCTGTTGGGAACATGCAGTCCGTGACCAGCCAACGGATGCATAACATCCTCCAAACATACTTTGAATGTATGCCTGTCATATCTCCAGCGTACTTAACGTATGCGCCATACTTCTAGCAATGGAGTAACATATGTAATGTTGGTCAGCGTACCATCAGTGTATGTGAACGTTTTGTGAGGCACATGAATGCTCTCAATAGGTCAGAGATACGTTCTGTATATGTTACGTACATTGTGTGTATGTTGTGTGTACGCCCATTTTTATTCCTCGCAGTGCGAAAAGTTTGGCGTATGCCGACCTATTTTGATTTGAAATTTATTTCAACACGTTACGCACACGCCGGCGCCATACATGGTAGTGTGAGAGGGCCTTAAGGGACCGGCGCGGAGGCCTAATCGGTATGGAAGGTCGGGTGTTCGATTCCTAGTCGAGTCAAACCAATGACTTTAAAATTTAAGCTTTTCCCTAGCCTGGCACTGGGCATTAATAGGATAGGGCACGGACTGGTTAGCTCAGTGTCAGGATAATGTGACCGAGCGGTTTATTGGGTCATGGTGCTGGTGGCCTGATTTCCCAGTGGGGCAGCACTATAAAGTCACCATCAATGCACACTGCCACAATTCGGTACCCATCCTGATATGAGCATAGATGTTGCCAGAATGTAAAACTCCAACAACCAACCCACGTTAAGGTTGCATAGTCCAATGCATTTGGGTTTTTGACATATTTATGCTTTACTACTAGTTCCAGTACCCATGTTAGAAGTTACCTATCCTAGCACTTGGCATTGATAGGATAGAACAAGGACTGGTTGGCTCAGTATCAGGATAATCTGACTGAGTGTGATATATTCTAGTGAGGCAGCACTATAAGTTTGTTTATTTGTTGTTGGTTGTTTTACATCCCAGTCCCATCTAAGGTCATATCAGGACGGGTACCGACTTGTGACAGTGCGCATTCATGGTAACTTCATAGTGCTACCCCACTGAAATACCAGGCCACCAGCGCCATGACATGATATCCCACTCAGTCACATTTTCCTGACAATTGGCCAGCCAGTCCATGCCCTATCCTAATAATGCCGAGCGCCTGGCTAGGAAGCGACAAGTATCAATTTTTAAGTCATTGGTTTGACTCGACCAGAGTTCGAACCCACAAGCGGATGGGTTTGGATCCCCCGATCTCCCAAACCAGAAGACGGACGCTCAACTCATTCGATTCGGCCATCCTGTCTGGTCCGGCAGCACTATAAAGTCACCATGAGTGTGCACCATCACAAGCTGGAGCAGCTCCTTTAGTTGCAATGTGAGGACAACCACGACTGCACGCCCTGCTGTGATCCCGCCACACGGGGGGGGGGGGGGGGGCAAATATCGCAACTTGAAGAGTCCTCAAGCCAGTGCGAATGGAGCAATTTCACAGCCGGATCATGCTCATCAAGGTCACACGGAAATGAGTTGTCCACTCTGCTGCTGGAGGAGAAGTGCTGCTGACAGTGGCAGCCGAGCAGGTTAGTTACGGGAGGAGGCAGAATGTGGCGCCTCAGTGGAAAGGTGTGATTGACAGGTGTAGGCCCAGGAGGAGAAAGTCCAGTGGGAGGGAGGTAGAAGAGTAGGCCTAGCTGTTGAAGTCTCCTTCCCCCAAAGAATCAGACGCAATTCTTAGTCATTACGCGCCAACCCAATGAAAGCAAAACATGTTCTAATTCAAGAGACTTCACTAGATTAGATCCTACCTATTTAACTTTGGTTCTGGCGCCCTCGTTAAAGCTGCATAGTCCGATGAAATATCAAATTTTGAAAACCAAACCAATTATCTAGATTTGATTTTACATATCTAACTGAGATACTGATGCACTTAGTAAGCATTTGTTTTTGCATAGAAGGCAATACTAAGTCAATTTAACAGAAGCTGTTACTGCAGAAGTCTATGGTGTAAGAGTTTTGGCAAGCTTGCCAAAACTAATTTTCCATGTTTGCACTCAAAATATCTCAAAAGTTTACCATTTAAAATAAAAGTAGCTTTGAACTAATGTAAAGTAGATACTAGTGATCAATCTAATATATTTATCTCAGAAAAAATACAGAAATTCAAAACCATCGGACTATGCAACTTTAAACATTTTGTGCTCCCGTGCTGGTGCTCCCGTGCTGCGCTCTTACGCTGAAAATGGGTACATGTCCAGCATTTTGGCATGCACACACAAATTAAATTTGCATGTTTTCACCTCAAATGTATCCAAAGTTAACGCTTTAATACAAGTGTTACCTTCATTCTAAAGTAAAGCAGATTATTATGGTCCACCTAATATTTTCATGTGGTATTCAGGTATTGCAGGTATTGCAACACCTCAGGGAGTTTGATGCCCCTGCCCTGCAGAGTTGTAAACCATTGCCTTGTGGTACAGGTTCTTGCCAGAACCGAAGGCTAAGGGAGGAAACCCTAAACAGAAAACCATGTCACTGTGGCAGCATTAAGGGCGGTTGATGTATGGAACTCCCAACATCTCCCGACCAGCCACTGCAGTGACAAATAGTTTTGCGCCTGTCTTGACATGTTCTTGGCAGTGTGAAACCTCTATTTGGTCCCCGAGAGAGTGCCGCTGGTAACTTGCAAATGCCAGCAGCACTTCAACACTTTTGCAGGCAGCTTTCATGAAATGTATCTATTCTCAACTGTCTCCGGTTCAAGGATACCACCAAGAGAAACCTGAAGCTGAGATACATTAAGACCGACTCATGGACATCACTCTCACAGCAGAGAGATAAATGGAGAGTGGCAATCAAGTAATGAAAGCAGTCTTTGTCGCATCGCGACCGACAGCATGATGATGATGATGAATATTTTCATCTTAAACATAGAGTAGAAATTATAAACAAAAAAGACATAGGACTATACAGTTTTAATTGAATTGTTAAAGGTTTCTTAAAGAAGACAAAAACTCACCAGCGCAGGCGCCGTTGTTGGGAAAAGAGAACTTATCCAAACACTTGACAATGAATTACTGCATCATTCTTTTATATATTTTTTTATTGACAAGGTATTTACTCTGCCCATAACGTATAAGCTCCTGTCAGGGTGCTTGTTTTCAATGCTGGACAGCTGTGGCGCTGTCTTGATCTGTTCCTTTGCCCAGGAGTGTTTACCTGTGTCTGCTCGGGTCAGCCTTCTGCAATTTTGGTTATTAGTAATAGCCTATGTTAGTTTTTTTGTAATTTTCCAGTTTTTTGTTGTCTAGTCTGAGTAATGATACCTTAGCCTACTATGTACATCTACTTGGGTGACATGCAGGCTTGCGGGAGAGGATCCCGAGAGGATCCCGTCATTTCAGAGCAAGAGTTCTCAATCACTTCCGAACTTGCAGTTGTGTCTAGACACACTACACGTTTCCCCCCTAGAAATACGGCTACGTGTAGACAGATGAGATACCCCCGAGAGTGTGTAGAGTGTGATAGAGTGGAGCAGAACACCCAGTGAACATATTTGCTCTCAAAGCAGGAATATTTAACATGGAATCTTCTGCGCAGCTATAAAGGCTGTATTTGAGCTTATTATATTTCACCTGGTCTGCTTCGTTTGTTTGTTTGTTGTTATTTTAGGTCCTAGCAACATCTAAGGTCATATCAGGATGGGTACTGACTTGTGACAGTGCGCATTCATGGCACATTATACTGCTGCCCCACTGGGAGACCTTGCCACCAGTACCATGATATGATATCCCACTCAGTCACATTATCCTGACACTGAGCTAACCAGTCCTTGCCCTATCCTAACAATGCCGAGGGCTAGGCTTGGAAGTGACAAGTATCAATTTTAAAGTCATTGGTTTGACTTGACCAGGGTTTGAACCCACAAACCCATGGGTTTGGATCCCCCGATCTCCCAAAACAGGAGAGGGACGCTCAACTCATTCGGCCACCCCGTCTGGTGCGTGCACAGATGAGATACCCCCGAGAGTGTGATAGAGTGGAGCAGAACCCCCAGTGAAAATATTTGCACCCAAAGCAGGAGTATTTAACATGGAATCTTCTGCGCAGCTATAAAGGCTGTATTTGAGATTATTATATTTCACCTGGTCTGCTTCGTTTGCTTGTTTGTTGTTGTTTTATGTCCTAGCAACATATACGGTCATATCAGGATGGGTACTGACTTGGGACAGTGCGCATTCATGGCAACTTTATAGTGCTGCCCCACTGGGAGACCTTGACACCAGTACCATGACCTGATATCCCACACAGTCACATTATCCTGAGACTGAGCTAACCAGTCCTTGTCCTATCCTAACAATGCCGAGGGCTAGGCATGGAAGTGAAAAGTATCAATTTTAAAGTCATCGGTTTGACTTGACCAGGGTTCGAACCCACAAACCCATGGGGTTGGATCCCCCGATCTCCGAAAATAGGAGAAGGACGCTCAACTCATTCGGCCATCCCGTCTGGTGCCTACACAGATGAGATACCCCCGAGAGTGTGATAGAGTGGAGCAGAACCCCCAGTGAAAATATTTGCACTCAAACCAGAAGTATTTAACATGAGATCTTCTGCGCTGCTATAAAAGGCTGTATTTCCGATTATTATATTTCACCTATTTTAGGCTTTGGGTTTACATTGTCATTGAAATTAAAAGAAGGATAACAATAGCCCAAACAACATTCTCCAAAATGTATAGAGTGTTAACATCAAGTAAGATATTAATACAAACAAGGAAGCGTATTCTTCAGTGTTATGTGTGGTCTACTCTAATGTATGGGGCAGAGACATGGACAATCTCTAAGAAAATGTACAAACGTTTAGCAGCATTTGAGATGTGGACTTATCGAAGGATGATGAAAATATCATGGACAAAGAAGATCACCAACAAAGAAGTTCTCAGAAAAATTAAAAATAAGAAAAGCTTGTTTGCCACTATACAGACAAAGAAACTTATTTATTTTGGCCACATCATTCGTCAGAGTTCAATATACCGTACATTGTTGGAAGGGAAGGTGAATGGCAGC
Organism: Branchipolynoe longqiensis; assembly: GCA_030323885.1. Taxonomy (NCBI): domain Eukaryota; kingdom Metazoa; phylum Annelida; class Polychaeta; order Phyllodocida; family Polynoidae; genus Branchipolynoe; species Branchipolynoe longqiensis. Next base: position 45,619,536 of record CM059189.1, read on the forward strand.
AGAGGGAGAGGGAGACCAAGAACATCATGGTTTACAAATATTTCACAGTGGACAGGCTTGAATTATTCACAGTCTATCAGAACAGCACAACATCGGGACAAGTGGAGAACCATTGCATCCAACCCTCAACTAGAGGACGGAACTATTGATTAATTGATATTTCACCTGGTCTGCATCGAGTAGCTCTTGGGAGATTTGAGGAAGTTCCCAAGGACCAACCAAAGAGTGTTTGTACACAGAGTACACTCTCTTTATATATCCATATAGAGTCAAACCTCTCTAATCGACAACCTCCACAGATCGACCACTCCCCTATATCGATCCCTTTATTTGTGTCCCAAACGATTACTGGTACAATACCAATGTAACAATACCAATGTAATGGATAAGCCTGAATAGGCTTGTTTTCACCATTAGACAGTTTGTCGATAGAAAGCCCGAGCCTACACTTTTGCCGACCCAAGGGATTTTTGACAGCCCACACCACATAAGCTGTGTTTACACGGGAGAGTTAAATCACTTCATATAAATCGCCTTGCCTAGTTTGCCTCACATTCGCCGTGTAAACGCGACTCTGAGGTGGATTAGGGCTGATTCGCTTCATATGATTCACTTTATGTAAACCACCTTGCGAGGTGGTTTATATGAAGCGATTCAGCTGGTTCCCGGGCGGTGATAGTGTAAAATAGCGGTGCTCGCCGGCTACAAGCTCAGGTGTAACTTTCGCTGGTGCCCGGCAGTGTTAGGGACCGGTTAGGCCGAAATCTATTGAATGCGATCATATTTAACAGAATTACATACTCAAATAATGAAATTTAATTAAATTAACCTTAAATTCCAAGCGATATTAACGTAGCAGCTTCATCGGCATCGAATCGACGAGTGTAAACTAAACCAATAGCAGTGCTCGCCGGCTACAGGCAGAACACTAAGGCTGCTGGTTCCCGGCGCCGAAACACTTTCAAATGCGGTCGTGTAAACGCGCCACTACATCGCTTCATATAAATCGATTTGCCTAATTCGCTTCACACTTCCCTGTGTAAACATGGCTATAGACATGGTATGAGAGCAACCGACCTTTGATGATGCTGTAAGTTATACACAGCGGTGGAAATCCCAATTGGCAGAGCTGGGGGCATGGGGAATCGAACCGCCGACCCTCAGATTAGGAGTCTGACCTAGAAAAAATCAGACACTCTAACCACTCCGCCACAGAGAACGCCATCAATCCGGCAAGGTGTGACCGCCACTTTATGAAATAATATCGAATAAGAGACTTTAACAGCCAAATCGAGAGCATCCAGTGTTTTGGGGGGGAGTTTAGTTTTTCTTTGCATTCTCTCCCATTTCAATCCACTCTGTATCACTTGGGATAAACAGTGCACACTGGAACTAGGTCCTCCACATCTTGATGGAAATCCTCTATAAAACCTTGTCCATGAAGCATGCCACACATTGACCTACTACCCTCAACCAAAGACCCTATAATACTAAGATGGCTCACTCAGCCTGTACTGTGTAATCAAAATGATCAAGCCCACCACTTGGTGCGCTGGCTGTTCTCTTGGTTAAACAGGTGCTATATATATGTATAAATGTATATATGAATGTGAAAGATGTGTGATGATGATGATGATGATGCTGATGATGATGTGTATTTGTTCATAGCAATTTCATATTGATGTGTATTCATACTTACCTATCTCATGTATAATATAATTGTATGTGTTTACATGTGAAACATCAACCAGCAGCCGGGCTGGTCAAACCCACCACAAGGTGGCACTGCGAAATTTACATTACCAGGGGAGAGATAGGGAGTGAGCCGTCTTAGTATTATAGGATCTTTGCCTCAACATAAGTTCTTCTGAATGTGTTGGTAGTGGAAATCATCTAGTACGTCTACATTATTTATACTTATTCATATCTACTTCATACACCACGTTGGAGGCGGTTACCTGACACTGACACATGAATAAATTGACACCTTTTGATGGCATTCAGATATATCTATTATGAACCTGACCCTTATGTCTCAATAACACGGCATGATGAAAGAAGCCGCCCACCCCCTACCACGCTGTATGGATCAAAACTACAAATTAAACATGACAACGCCCATTTTTTAATCAACACGCCCAAGTGACTATAATATGAATACATCATCATTTCCACTATCCAGTTTCCAAGTAGATAAAATATCCACCAACTAAGAGTGAGAGTGGCGATGAATCACAACCATGTCTAAATCCAAGCCAAAACTGCTTTGATAGGAATAAACAGTAAGCAAGATGTGGAGGACCTGGTTCCAGTGTGCACTGTTTATCCCAATTGATACAGAGTTGATTGAAATGGTAGAGAATGCAAAGAAAAATTAAACTCCCCCAAAAACACTGGATGCTCTCGATTTGGCTGTTAAAGTCTCTTATTCGATATTATTTCATAAAGTGGCGGTCACACCTCGCCGGATTGAGTGACAGAATTGTCTAGTCTGGTGGTGATAAGTATAAAAATTGTATTAAAATGTGTCAAAATGTTGCGCTATCGGGTCAATGGCCGCCGGATGACCGGACATGAAACAGACATGAAACGGACATAAATGGATAGCCAACAGACGAAACAAACTCAAACCGGGCAAGAACCATAGACATCAATCCGGCGGCATCCGTTCTTAGTTTTTTGCATGTTCAAAACTTGTAACGGACACAAACCGGACTTTGTTCGGTTTCTGTCCGTTTCCCCCAATCCGGTGAGGTGTGACAGGGCCTTTTACCTTTTCACATAAAGATAGCGAGATATGATAGATAAGCATTTGAACTATATAATTAGCACATTAGATTGCAAATGCATGTGGTTGTGTCACTAACACAGCTTTCCAACAGGGTTGTCTAGGAGCCCTGTCCTGATAGTGCTGCGGGAGTAACTAGTTTCCAAACTGCAGCAAAATATTCAGCCCCGATAAGACCAAGGTCTCATTGTTGACGTTGACGATATTAGGTGTAGTGGAATGTACCAAACCAATACTTTAAAGATTATATCTCTCATATCTGATTGACTGATTTTATGGTCTCAACACTCTAGCAACACTTATACTGCCATAGTACGCGGGCATTCCAGTGCAAAGAAAACACTTGTAAGGATTAATCACAATAATTGTCTTGGAATATGATCCCGTGTTCAAAAGCTATGATAGTGCACCACAATGTGTGGTTTGTCATGCTTATAATATTGTGAGGTTTCTTTTCGGGGGGGGGAGTATTTTTATGAAAATGTGTATATGATATTTTCGTAGGGGTGATAAACATGCAAAATGTTGTGCCTAAAGCAGATCTTGATCCCACATTTCTTGCCATTCTACTTGGTCCAGTGGCCGAATCGGTAGAGTGCGGGCCTTGCGTGAAATCAGTTCCCGGTCCCGAGGATTGGGCAAGGACTGGTTAGTTCAGTGTCAGGATAATGTGATTGAGTCGGATATCGGGTCATGGTGCCAGCAGCCTAATTTCCCAGTGGGACAGCACTATAAAGTCACCCTGAGTGTGCACTGTAACAAGTCGGTACCCATCCTGATATAACCTTAGATGTTGCCAGGACATAAAACTCCAAGAACCATTCTTGCTATTCTGGGGCTAGCGTGTGAGCCATCACACTACACTACCTAGACTCCATGATGCACTGATCCTATCCACACCTACCTGTCTGCGCGGCTCCTTGACTGAGAGGTCAGTGCAGACTACTACTCTCGTCCCCTTGGAATTCTTTTAAATTGTTTACGTCCATAAGTTGTTTGATCCTTACAATTAGATACATGCACATCCTGATATGACCTTAACTTTTGCCAGGATGTAAAACTCCAACAACCACCCATGCATATATGTAACTTGTGCAGGATGCTAGTCATGGCAACCAGTTTGATGAAAACTGGAAATATTGCATCTAGGACAGGATATCAAAGCCACACTTCTTGCCATTCCAGGGATAGAATGCTAAGCACTCCCCTACCTAGATAAAAGATTCACCTGGTACTTTTGCTACACGGGTGAACGACAACGTAATGTAAATACGGGCGAAAATAGCTTTAGTATTGAACAGGAAGTAGCATGCCTGCCTCCAGTATCAAATGGATACTTATATAGGCACAGAGTTGGTGAAATGGGAGAGAATGCAAAAAGACAAGATGGCGGCCATAGAACGCCATCAATTTCACTTTTAAATCTGATTAAACTAGATGTTTTATTATATTTTTCAACTCAAACGTAGTGGGTAAATATAAAAACATATATAAAGAATATATTTTGCTTCTTAAATTAAGACATTATTCACTCAATTAATTTCCCCAGCATGTTGAAATTCTTCGCCAGCTTTTCTAATGGGTTGGTTTTCACCCCTGTACTGTCAGTATGGGGTGAATCTTTTATCTATCCCCTACCTAGACTCCCTGATTCAATCACTCTATCCACGCATACCTGTATATATGTGGTTCTTTGCCTGAGAGGTCGTTGCAGAATCCTACTACACTACCGTTATAAACCAACTTTATCTAACAATGCTACACCATGTAGAAGACAACACTGTCTTGTCTTGTCAGTAATGATAGGTTCATTCTAGCTAATACATGACGGGAGGAAATTATACCGTTCGTTGCAGATATTCTACGAATGTACTGCTAAATAATCACATCTGTTTTTAATCTACAACGTACACAATATTGTAGCTTTTAGCCAACCAATTAAATACACAGAAATAGTCTATTTGAGTTACTCTAAAACTCGAAAATAGCTTTAGTATAGAACAGGAAGTAGAATGCCTGCCTCCAGTATCAAATGGATACTTATATAGGCAAAGTGTTGGTGAAATGGGAGAGAATGCAAAAAGACAAGATGGCGGCCATAGCCTCCTTTGCACTTACCAATAGCAACTGATCGGTTGAGTGTGTTGTTGTTGTTGTTTTACATCCTAGCACCATCTATGGTCATATCAGGATGGGTACCGACTTGTGACAGTGCGCACTCATGTCAACATTATAGTGCTGCCCCACTGGGAAATCAGGGCATGACCTGATATCCACTGACTCACATTATCCTGACACTGAGCTACCCAGTCCTTGCCCAATCCTATTGATGCCAAGCACTTGGCTAGGAAGTGACAAGTATACATTTTTAAGTCATTGGTTTGACTTGACCAGGGATTGAATGGACAGGTTCGGATCCCCCGATCTCCCCAAACAGGAGATGGACGCTCAACTCATTCGGCCATCCCATCTGGTGTACTGATGGGTTGAAGATATAACATAGTCCAGTATACAGTATAAGCCCGTTAAACCAAACTTGAAAGGACCCTAGAAATTTCTTTGGATTAACCGATCATTGGTTTAACCAAGCTTTGGCTTTGACTTTGACATTGAGTAAGAGTGTATTGCACATGTAATATACAATGTATGTGGACACTTTGATTATTGTTTTTTTATGTATGTACAGTATAATCCCCTTAAACCAAGCTCAGTTAAACCAAATGATCGGTTAATCCAAACTTTTTTCGTCGGCCTGGCAAAATACTACCATTTATCATATAAAAAAAGTCAGATGACCTTATAACCACATGAAAGTTTGGTTTAACCATACTGGAGTGGCCTAGGGTCTGACAATTTTGTTTGGATTAACCAACTTTGGTTTAACCAACTTTTTTATATGATAAATGGTAGTTTTTTGCCGGGCCACCGAAAAAAGTTAGGATTAACCGATCGTTTGATTTAACCGAGCTTGGTTTAACGGGGTTGTACTGTATATAGAATAGCATAGTGTAGTATAGCTGCCAGAGAAATACCTATATCACGACTGTGCTGTTACAAGCGTATTTACCATCAAGACCGCATAAAATGTTGCAATGGTAACTGACATTCACATTCGATAGATTTGCGTGGCTTAATGTGAAAACCTGCACACGTGATCTCATGTAGACGATTTAAGGAACTATAAGATGAGGAGCAGGCGGGCGGTGTAGCCTTGTTTTGTCTACGAGCTGCTCAGAGCTTTTCAGATACCAGTGCAGTGCAGCCCCTGGAGCCAGCAAAAGGTTGACGCTCTATCTAAAGGTTACACAGTTACAGACTGTTCTTTTGTTTCTTCTTTTCCCGCCAGTTTTCCTAGTTTTTCAACTTTTCAACTTTCTCCAGTGCATCTCTGGTTTTTCCAGTTTCTCCATTTTTTCCCTATTTTTTTCATTATCTTCCATTTCCCTCCATTTTTTTCCCGTTTTCCTATTTTACTAGATTCTACCTGTCCTCTCTGTCCGTCCAGTCTTTCCTGGTCTTCCTGTTCTTCCTGTTCTTCCTTTGTACCACAATCAAGGCATGTGCACATTCTCACATATTTGACCAGACGGGATGGCCAAATGAGTTAGAGGGTCCGTCTCCCATGTTAGTAGACCATGGGATCGTGGGTCCGAACCCTGGTCGAGTCAAACCAATGACTTACAAATTTATACTTGTCGATTCCTAGCCAGGCACTCTGCATTATTAGGATAGGACAAGGACTGGTTGGCTCAGTGTCAGGATAATTTGACTGAGTGGGATATCAGGTCATGGTGATGGTGGCCTGGTCTCCCAGTGGGGTCGCACTATAAAGTTCCCATGAGTGTGCACTGTCATAAGTCGGTAGCCATTCTGATATGATATTAGATGTTACTAGGATGTAAAACAACAAACAACCAAAACACAATATAGCTTGGCGGATCGTAGGATTAATTATTAACCGAACAGAGCTTTCTGGACTGAGGAACTGTGGAATACGAGCAAACACACGATCAATTCGAACCCCATGTTAAAGCGATTAACGCTTTTATTAAATTATTATTGACTATATATACACCACCTATATATATATAGATGTTTGTTTGTTTGTTGTTGTTTTACGTCCTAGCAACATCTAAGGTCATATCAGGACGGGTACATATATAGATCATAGATCATATATATACAATGCATATATGTGATGTATAAGGTATTATACAGATATATGGTTATTTCAACCCCTGCACGTCCGGAACCTAATTCTAACTTCTCCCGCTTGGCACTGCCACCTGTTGTGGAATTGACACACTACGAGGATATATACCATATATATATATATATATACATGTGATTATACACATCTGCATGGACCTATACAAACCGTAGATTATGCTGAGCATATTCACAAGATGAAAACAAACACGCTGTATACAAAGGCTGACGGGCATAGGTAGGAGGGGGGAGGGATGTGTGTGTTGGGGGGAGTTGCATTTGGGTGGTGGGGATGAGGGTGTGGAGGTGTGGGGGAACCTTGTGAACCTCTATCTGGTTATGTGTAAGAATGCATGGATGAGGGGGTCAATATTTGTAGTAAAATTCCCACCAGACCTGTGTTGGCCCTCTGTTGGGCAAACACTGCGGCGGTACCCATCACCCCCCCACCCCCTCCACCCCCCACCCCGACTGGGGTAGGTGGCAGTGGCATGGTTGGTTGTTGGAGTTTTACGTCCTGGGAACAGCTATGGTCATATTAAGACGGGTACTGACTTATGACAATGCGGATTCATTGCGACTAAATAATTCTGTCCCACTGGGAAATCAGGTCACTGGCACCATGGCCCGATATTCCACTCAGTCGCATTATCCTGATATTAACCCTCAATCCCTTGCCCTATCGTATTAATACTGAGCGCCAGGCTAGGAAGTGACAAGTCCCAATTGTGTAGGTCATTGGATTGACTCGACCGGGGATCGAACTGCAGACCTTCCGGACGGGATGCCTGCGCTCTACCGATCCGGCCACCGCGCCCGGTAAGGTGTCGGTGGATGGTGGTTGGTGGTTGGGGGGGGGGGGGTGATTGGGGTTAGAGAGGGGAGAGAGGTGGCGGTGTGGGTGGGAGTGGCGGAGGTGTATGTGTGACCGGGGGCGACAGTTACAGCCGGGCTCTGTGTGTGGTGGCTGCCGGTAGGCGGCACCACCTGAATGTGCGATGGGACGCCTGCCGGAAGGTGTCGCTGTGGGAAAGGTCTTAGGGTTCCCCGGTGTCGCAGTTTGAGCGCCCTGCCAGTTTGAGCGCCCTTCTGTTGCTTCTGCGCATGCGCGGATAGAGACAACATTAAAACCACCCTAACTATCACAGTAATTTGTGATTGTTGGTGCTTTGAAAGCAAATTTCTCTTGTTTCTATTAAATAGTCCAGATCTTTCTCTACAATTTCACATTCAGCTTTTTTTTTAATCAGCCCATTGAAAGTTCTTGAATTTATTTTGCGAAAATAGTTTTTGAGGCCATGATTTGGTAAGGCTAACACTGGCACTGACACTCAGAATATCCCAACTTTCACTATTACCTGTTTTTAATACTTTCAGAGTAAATTGCTCTTAGGTTACATTAAATACTTCAGATCTTCCTTTTCAATTGTGCATTAAGATATTTTTAATCGATCCAATGAAAGCTTTTAAATCTATTTTACAAAAAAAGTATACAACCACTGGCAGGGCGCTCAAACTGGCAGGGCGCTCAAACTGCGACACCGGAACCAAGCAGGATGCTTGTAGTGAGAGAGACCTTCTTGTAGGGGTGGGGGGGGGGGGGTTGTGGGGGGGTGGAGGGGGGAAGAGTTGGTTGGTTGTTAGAGTTTATGTCCTAGCAACATCTAAGGTCATATAAGGATGGGCACCAACTTGTGACAGTGCACAATCATTGCGATGTTATAGTGTTGCCCTACTGGAAAATCAGGCCGCTTGCACCATGGCCTGATATCCCACTCAGTCACATAATCCTGATATTGAGCCAACCAGTCCTTGCCCTATCCTAATAATGCCGAACGGCTGGCTAGGAAGCGACAAGTATCACTTTTTTAAGTCATGTGTTTGCCTCGACCAGGGTTCACCCACGATCCATCAAACCGGGAGACGGACGCTCAACTCATTCGGCCATCCTGTCAGGGTGGGCGGGGTTGGGTGGTGTCGGATGGAGGGGGATGCAGGGCTGCTAAATGTCACTGGTTCCCAGGTTTCACAACGTACATGCCCCGTGGGAGCCTCACAGTGCACAAAATGGCGAGTGTGTATAAACAACAAGTCTAGTTTGCATCCAGCACCCAAAACTTCCCTTGTCACACCCCACCCCCACCCGCACACACACCTTCATACCCACCAAGCCCCTACACGACCACCCCACCACCCTAACATAGTGTAAAATATTCCGATAAAACGCATTGGTGGGGGAATGCAAATGGTCTATAATGGTAAATAGTATATAGTGCCAGGTGCATGAATGTATTTATGTAGTTGCAGGTGATCCTTTACTTATGGTCAATAGTCATTGTGAAAGAGGCACTAGAGATAGTGTGTAAGGGGCACTTAGAGCTCTACTCACTACCCCCTCCCGCTCTGTTTGTTAGTCACGGATCACCACACACTCAGCTCAGGCAGGTGGTGGCCAAACAGCAACACCCCATGGTGGTGGTGGGCAGATCACGGTAGCCAAGGTGCCACAGGAATGCTTGATGTTCATTGGTGGAACTATAAATGCTTGATTCTCATTGGAGAACACTGTCAGGTATTATGCCATACCAGATCCATGTACCATTATATAATAATAAACCTGAGGGCATTGTCTCTCTCTCTCTACTTTCATTCTTTATACTCTTCCTTTCTGTTCTTGTATGTATTGCTTTCATTATAGCCTGCCTACACAAACCACATATTCCAGCTGAGGTCTTTAAAATAATAACAGCACACTCGTACCGACCATCATTCGATATTCCATACCCCCTCCCCCCCACACACACACCTTCATACCAGCCATCACCCGACTCCCCCTCACCCCCAACCCCACACACCTAGCCACTTCTCACATCACCATATTATCACACTCATCCCCACCCCACCCCGCCCTCAAGCCTCATCACACCTCTCACCCTCACCCCATAACCATCCACTTCTCATTACATCCCAATTCCACACTCACACTCGCTTTCAACCCTGCCTGGTGTCGCACTTTAAAAAGGGCCCCCAGTGTAAAATGGGACTTTTCATAATGTGCATGCGTGAAAGTCGAATAGCAATCTTATCTGAATTTCTGGCTTGTGGAGGAGCTCTCTGCAAATGTATGGCGAGTGAAGCAAGGATTCCTTCAGTAATTATTGTAGTGACTATTGTATGATTGATAGTATATATTATCTTCTGCACTAACAAGTTAATAAGCAATTAACAAGTTATTAAACATGGGTACAATCTCAATCAGGCAGAAATGCATGCGCATGCGCATTGTGAAAAGCCCCATTTTAAACCGGGTCCACTTTTAAACTGTGACACCAGCTACAACCCTACCCTCATCCACACTACCCCGACCCCATATCCGGTCCCCATTCTCCCCCTCCCCCCACTTTGCACCCCATTCTCACCCTCCCCCACTTCGAACCCCATTCTCACCCTCCCCCCCACTTTGCACCCATTATCCCCCTCCCCCACTTTGCACCCATTCTCACCCGCCCCCACTTCGAACCCCATTCTCACCCTCCTCCCACTTTGCACCCATTCTCACCCTACCCCCACTTTGCACCCCATTCTCACCCTCCCCCACTTCGAACTCCATTCTCACCCTCCCCCCACTTTGCACCCATTATCCCCCTCCCCCCACTTTGCATCCATTCTCACCCTCTCCCCCACTTTGCACCCATTCTCACCACCCCCACTTTGAACACAATTCTCACCCCACCCACTTTGCACCCCATTCTCACCCACACCCACTTTGCACCCATTCTCACCCTCACCCACTTTGCACCCCATTCTCACCCTCCCACCCACGTTGCACCCCATTCTCACCCTCACCCCACTTCGCACCCCATTCTCACCCTCATCCTCAACATTCACACACATACAATCCCTCCTAGGGGTTCAGGAGAAATGCTTGGAGAGATTATGTTAGCTAGCTAAAGCGACTGTCACACCTCACCGGATTGGGGGAAACAGAAAGAAACCAAACAAAGTCTGTTGATAGTTCGGTTTGTGTCCGTACAAGTTTTGAACATGCACAAAACTAGGAACGGATGCTGCCGGATTGATGTCTACAGTTCTTGTCCGGTTTGAGTACGTTTCGTCCATTGGCTATCCGTTCATATCTGTTTCATGTCCGTTTCATGTCTGTTTCATGATCGTCCGTCCAGCGGCCATTGACCCGACAGCGCACAATTTTGACACATTTTAATACATTTTGATAATTATCACCACCTGACCAGACAGTTCTGTCCGTTGCTCAATCCGGTGAGGTGTGACAGCTGCTTAACGCTGACGGCCACCTACTGTATACTTTACTTATAGTTGCTGGTGCTTTACCTCATTGCTTCATACTAAGCCAATTTAATAGAAACTGTTACGAATGTGGTGTCAGAGTTTGTATGTGCTCTTTGCCGAAATTCAGTTGGCATTTTTCCAGTTCAAAAGTCTCCAAATTTAGCTACTTAAAGTCCAAATGGATTCAAGCTAAAGCTAAGCAGATAATGATAATCAACCTAATCTTTTGATATATTAATTCTTTTTAGAAAAAACCTCAAAACCTTTTAACTCTGCTACTCTAAGGTATTGGGGCCAAAGGTGAGAACAAGGATCCGGACACCGGGTTAATCCCTCGTCAAGAACATTCGTTTGTTGGGGTTTTACATCCTGGCAACATCTAAGGTCATATACGGATGGACAGCGACTTGTGACTGTGCTCATTCATGGCAGCCCCACATGGTTGCATCAGTAGGAAATGGGGCCACCGGCACCATGAGCCGATATCCCACTCAGTCACATTATCCTGACATGGAGCAAACCATTCCTTGGCCTATCCTGGCGTTACTGAGCACCAGCCTCTGGTAGCGACATATATCAATTTTGTAACATAAGTCATTGATTTGACTCAGCTCAGTTGGTTAATCCAAATTATCGATCCATCCAAACAAAATTGTGGGGCCCCAGGCCACTTCCGGTATGGTTAAACCAAACTTTCATGCGGTTATAAGGTCATCTGAGACCCCACCAACTTTTTTATATGATAAATGGTAGTATTTTGCCAGGCCGCCGAAAAAAGTTTGGATTAACCGATCGTTTAGTTTAACCGAGCTTGGTTTAATGGGGTTATACTGTATATACATTAAAAAACAATAATCAAAGTGTACACATACATTGTATATTACATTAATAATGCCCCCAAGTTTTTGCCAAAGCCAAGTCAAAGTCGAAGCCAAAGCTTGGTTAAACCAATGATCGGTTAATCCAAACAAATTTCTAGGGTCCCTTCAAGCTTGGTTTAATGGGGTTTTATAATGTAGTTAGTCATTTAAAATAAAAGTTACTTAAAACTAAAATAAGTTTGATTATGCCAAGCAACCTAATATATTTATCTCTGAAAATGTCAAAAAATCAAAACCATCGGACTCTGCAACTTTAAGCAAATACACATATCAGAATACACACAAGTTTGTGGAGATTTCTTGGCTCAATAAGGAATGAACGCCGGTGTGGCGTGCTCAGCCGTGTACCGTGCTCAGCCGTGTGCACAGACTCAAACTCAAGGCATTGTAAATGGTCGTGAGTCACTAACCTTATAAATTTAATATAATGTTTTTGGTAAAGATGTTTTCTATATGTCTACCAAGCGATTTGTTTCTAGGTGGTGTGGTTTTAGAGATATTTCACTTTTCCCGGATTTTCTGTATGAACATTGCTCACCACCATTGACAATGCCTTGAGTTTGACGGTACACGCAGTGCAAAACATTAGTTTTAATCAAAATTAATAGAAATCAAGAACCCTAACCTTATAAATTTAATATAATCTTTTTGGTGAAGATGTTTTCTATATGTATACCAAGCGATTTGTTAATAGGTGGTGTGGTTTTAGAGATATTTCACTTGTTCTGTATTTTCTGTATGAAGATTACTCACGACCATTTACAATGCCTTGAGTTTGAGTCTAATCACACGGCTGAGCATGGTACACGGCCGAGCACGCCACACCGGGCCATTGAGAGGCTCTAGCCACTGGGCCATCAGCTCCAGTCGCCTGACCAAGGAGCCGCCTGCCACTTCCACGACGTGGGGATGGTTACCTCGGACCAGTAACCATAGTAAGCAGCGAGCTGCTGACAAAATGATGACCGACGGGAACCAGCGGGAAACTGTGCCCTCATTTAGCGAGATGGGCCGTGGAGGGCGAAGGTGGGGGGGGGGGGAGGGCGTTCGGGGGGTGGCAGGCCGAGCATGATCTATGGCGGCCTCCATCAAACTTGGCATATACTAACAACCCTATATATATATATAAATATATATATATCTATATAATATATGTGTGTGTGTACGTACGTGTTCGCGTGTATTTTATGTATTGCATATATATATATATATATATATATACATGCATAAATACCCATTGTGAGAGAGGAGAGGCTGTACAGGAGATGTCAAAGAGACTGGAGAGGAGATGGTGGAGAGGAGAGACTGAGGAGGAGAGACCAAACAAGGTCAGAGAGGAGGGGGGGCCAGAGAAGGGAAGCTGGAAGTAGAAGATGCCATACAAAGTCACAGACTGGCGGAGGGCGGAGTGGATTGGAGATGGTGGAGAGGAGGTTTTGGAGAGGAGATACTAGAGAGGAGATGGTGGAGAAGAGATGATGGAGAGGAGAGACTGGAGCTTGAGAGGAGATGGTGGAGAGGAGCGACTGGAGCTTGAGAGGAGATGGTGGCGACTTGAGCTTGAGAGGAGATGGTGTAGAGGAGAGAGACTTAAGAGGACATGGTGGAGAGGAGAGACTGGAGAGGAGAGACCAAACAAAGTCAGAGAGGAGGGGACCAAAGAGGGGAAGCTGGAAGTGGAAGAAGCCAAACAAAGTCACAGAGAGGCCACAAAGGCTGGCGGGGGACTGAGTGGATCGGAGATGGTGGAGAGGAGATGGTGGAGAGGATAGACTGGAGAGGAGAGAAGAGATGGTGGAGAGGAGATACTGGAGAGGAGATACTGGAGAGGAGAGACTGGAGAGGAGATAGTGTATAAGAGAGACTGGACAGATGGCAAAGAGAGACTGGAGAGGAGATGGCGGAGAGGTGAGACTGGAGAGGAGAGACCAAACAAAGTCGGAGCGGAGGGTGCCAGAGAGTGGAAACTGGAAGTGGAAGAAGCCAAACAAAGTCACAGAGAGGCCACAAAGGCTGGCGGGGGACGGAGTGGATCGGAGATGGATGGAGAGGAGGTGTGAGTGGGGTGCTTTATGTATAAATAAAGGGGACCACCCACTTCCTGTACTTGCCAACCTACTCGCCCGCTTGCTGCAACATCAGGACGGCCTAGTCTCCTGGCGCATGCGTGCTGCGCAGATGTAGATAGGGAACGCAACCGCCACCAGGGGTCAAGCAACTACATGTCAACCCGTCAGTCATACACATCTACCTCATCTCCCCAGGACCCCACCCAACACACTTCCTCACCCCACACACCCTCATCCCCCCCACCCCTCCACCCACACAGCGCTACCTTTAATGCACTCCATACCCGACTTATGCACCTTTAATAGGGGTGAGGGGTGGGGGAGCAGCACAGTGACAGTTGCACGCAGCCTATAATTACACTGCCTCGGTAATTCACATGGGATTCACACGCTATTCATGGCCCTAAAGGTCAGCGAGGCGTGACGGGCTGCCTGCACAGCGAGCTGCCTCGTCACGTGACACACACAGCAACTTCCGGCGTCCTTGATGTTAGGACAGATGACCAGTAGGACGAGCATAAACTTGATAACGCAATGGCAGGGAGACGATAAATGGCTGGCAGATCGGAGGGCTGCCAAGTCCCATGTCTAAGGCATGTCCTAATATATAGTCTCAGGGAGGGTTCTATCAACTATAATATTATATAAACATATACGACGTGTATATGTATCATATATGCAGCACCGGGCCTCCCGTGGAGTTCAATTCCCGGTTGAGTCAAACCAATGACTCATAAAATTGATAGTTGTCGTCTCCTAGCTTGGCGCTCAGCATTGGTAGTATAGGGCAAGGACTTGTTAGCTCAGTGTCGGGATAATGTGACTGAGTCCGATATCGGGTGATGGTGCTGGTTTCTTGATTTGCCAGTGTGGCAACACTATAAAGTCGCTATGAGTGCACACTGTCGCAGGTGGGTACCCGTTCTCATATGACCTTATATGTTGCCAGGAGGTAAAACTCCATCCACCAACCAACCATATACAGAGTTGAAGGGGAAGCCTATTCAAGACACCTCTCCCTGGGTGCCGGAGCGGCAGGATATTATAGAGGGGGTGTAATGACGTCACAAGGCAACTTTCAGTGGCTATATTGCATAACATACAGAAGAATTGAACCTGTGTTCATTGCGCTTACTTACCTATTTGTTGGTTTATTTGTCACTGTTTTGAGCAGTTTGGCTTCAGAAGTTGTTGTTAAAGTGCTGAAAGTAAACACATTGGATGTAGTAAACTGCCCAGAACAGCTCAGAACACAAGGAAAATGTTGTTACTGCATCAGCATACATTCACAACAGGGCTAGGCAAGAGTGCTCATAATCCAGGATGGCTGATTGCTGACCTCTGACCACTGAGTGATGACGTCATGTGCACTCCCTCTATAAGGTTTGGCCGATAGGGCGGGCATTGGCGCCACTGTGATCCGCTGCTGGTCACGTTAGGGTGGACCCAAACATGATAGCTTGCAGACTATTTAAGTCATTTGAAGGCGATATTGAAATATTTGTATGATCCGCATTAGTTTTACAATTTATACGAGTTCTTTATTATAAATTTGTGTGCAGGGTATATCACTTATTAGGCCCAGCCAGTGATATATTGTATGTGCGGTAAAGATATATCAGCCGATCAGTTATCTCATTTATATATAAATGCAATATGAAGTTTTAATTATCGTTGATTAAAAATGGATAATAATGGTTTTAAGTTTCGATACTATGTTTAAAAAAATTAGATTAGATTGTTTGACATCTAAGGTCAAGTCAAACCAATGACTTAAAAATGTATACTTGTCACTTCCTAGCCAGGCACTCGGCATTATTATGATAGGGAAAGGACTGGTTGGCTCAGTGTCAGGATAATGTGGCTGAGTGGGATATCAGGTCATGGTGCTGTCAGCCTGGTCTTCCAGTGGGGCAGCACTATAAAGTCGACATGAGTGCGCACTGTCACAAGTCAGTACCCATCCTGATATGACCTTAGATGTTGCTGGGATGTGAAAGAACAAACAAACAAACAACAAAACAAACTTATACTATAGTTATACTTATAGTAGTGATTCAACTTTAGTCATGTATGACTCTATAAATCATCCATATGGTATACATTGAAGAATAACTCACGTTAAAGTTGCATAGTCTGATGGTTTTGAATTTCTGTATTTTTTCTGAGATAAACATATTATATCGATCACTAGTATCTACTTTATATTATTTCAAAGTTACTTTTATATTAAATGGTTAACTTTTGAGCTATTTTGAGTGCAAACATGGAATATTAGTTTTGGCAAGCTTGCCAAAACTCTGACACCAAAACTTCTGCAGTAACAGGTTCTGTTAAATTGACTTAGTATTGCCTTCTACGCAGAAAGAAATGCTTAATAGCTGCATCAGTATCTAAGTTAGATATGTAAAATCAAATCTAGATAATTGGTTTGGTTTTGAAAATTTGAAATTTCATTGGACTATGCAGCTTTAAGTTTATATTTGAAAACTGGCTAACTGTGGAGATCTCGCCCTGCTCAGGGGTTTCATCCCTTTCTTTCCAACAACAATCAGGAATAGCATCCGGATATTTGATGACGAATCAACTGTGTGTGGGAGCCTACTAAAAATACCCCTTTAAAAGCAAACTATTAAGTGATTCTATTAAATACTGTCACTGTGTTTGTGTGCTGTCGTGGTGAGCTCCTCCTATGTGTAATGAGGATTATCGGCATATTGAAGGAAAATACTACCCGACAAAGCATACCGAAATGGTAAATACACGTTGAGTAGTTGCTATGGAGCAGACTTTAAAAAAAATCTGTTGATTTTTATTAAGGCTGTATTTATACTGTACATAGCATATAAGCCTGGGTATTCAGGCTTGTTTTCAATGCTGGCCAGCTGTAGTGTTGGTGTTATCTTATCACACAGTAGCTGCTGATAAGGTATTTGATTGCCTGCATTTCAGTAGCAGATAGATAGTTGGTTGGTCTGGTTAGTAGCCTATGTTAATTTATTTTTATTTTCTTGGCATATATGCTCCTATTTACATATCATAGGCTTGTACGTAGCTATGTGGTGTGCTATCTGGCTACTTTTGGCATGGTTACCTTCCATTGGGCATCCCGCTGATGGGCCATGACATATCACATGCCCCTTTGCAGTGCAGCTCAATGGGGGTCTCCTAGCCTTATTTTGCACAGTTATTTTTGTATGTTTTTAGATCAGGAATTTGGCATTCCTTTACTGTTTGGGCATTCCACACCTTGACTGAACAGGCTGAGGAAAGTTTCTTTAGAAAGATAATGATATAGAAGTCCCGATGGCATACACTGGAGTGCTAAATTAAAGGTGTATAACCTGATAATTTTGAATTTCTGTTTATTTTCCGGATGAATATTGTAGTAGTCTGAACATGAGCTCTACTATCACGCGGTAGCAGCGGAGACTACGACGCCACCAACGCAGTACCATTACACTGCGCTAGGTGGCAGCACGGGTAGCCACAGGTCAGACCCCAACTGGGCTGACCTCAACTGCATGTGGCTGACCCCCCCCCCCCCCCCCCCCACACACACTATAGAGTCGATGTGGGATCTGGCGAGTCAGGGGGCGGGTCAGACAACTACTGACGCCGCGGAGAGCAGATGGTTCAATAAACCAAGGGTGAAGCGTACACTGAATTGAATCTTGGTGTTCTTCCGTGTGACTGCGTGAGAGAGAGTCGGAGGGCCGTGGGCCATTACAATATATTAGGTTTCTAATTATAATCTACTTTAATTTGATGTGAAGAAACCTTTGTTTGATAGGTTTTAGCTTTGTCAATATTTAAAGTGAAAACATGCCAACTTGATTTTGGAATGTAGGTCAAAATATTGGACCCCATAGGCTTCAACCGTGACAGGTTTGTATTGCATTGGTTTAATACATCTTTCTATGCAGAAATACATGAATAATAAATGCACGACCATCTAACTTGTGTAATGGCCCACGGCCCTCTGACTCTGATGCTGCCACGCGCACACGGAAGAATGCCAAGATCCAATACGAGTATGCTTCACCTTGGTTTATTGAACCAATCTGCTCTCCGCGGCATCCAGTCATCTGACCCACCCCCTCCCTCGCCAGATCCCACATCGACTCTATAGCTGGGTGGGGGTGTGAGCAGTAGAGGGCAGTAGAGGGCAGCCCAGTCAGGGTCTGCCTAGTGGCTAGCCTGCTGCCACCTAGCGCAGTTCAGTGTAACTGCGTAGGTGTGTGGCGTAGTCTCCGCCGCTACCGCATGGTAGTAGGGCTCATGTACAGACTACTACACTTGGATATCCAGAATAGAAAGTTGGGGAGTGGTTGAACAAAAATGATGGTGCTTTCTTCATATTATGCAGCTTTAAATATGTGATATAGTCGAGGAGCAGAAAGGAGAGGAGAGGAAAGGAAATATGGAGAAGGGAGAAGGAGAAAAGAAGAGGACATGATACGAGAATGACGAAGAGCAAATAAGAGAAGAGAAAGAGAGGAAGAAGGGCGGGGGAGATAGGAAAGGTGAACAACGCGAAACAGAGCAGAGGAGAGAAGAGAAGGAGAGAAGTGAGCAGGGCAGAAGAAGAGGGGAGATGAAGGAGAGGCATAACATGAGGGAGAAGTGGCAGAGAGAGGAGCAGAGAGGAGACGGAGAGGGGGGAGGACAGAGGGGAGCGGAGGGATGAGAGAGGGGAGCGGGGAGAGGAGAGAGGAGAGGGGAGGTGGGCGGGGGTGAGGAGAGAGGAGAGAGGAGAGAGGAGAGAGAGGAGAGAGGAGAGAGGAGGGATGGAGAGGGGGAGATGGGATAGGGGGATATGAAGAGGAGAGCGGTGAGAGGGCAGGCAGAAGGGGGAAAAGAGAGAGGAGAGCCAGGAGAGCGGGAGAGGGCGAGGAGAGGGAAGCGGAAAGAGGAGAGAGGAGAGGGGAGATGGGAGAGGGGGATATGGGATAGGAGGATATGGGAGAGGAGAGGAGAGCGGGGAGAGGAGCAGGAGAGGGAAAAAGAGAGAGCAGAGCGGGGAGAGGTCGAGGAGAGGAAAGCGGAAATAGGAGAGGGGATAGGGGAGATGGGAGGGGTGGAGAGGAGAGGGGAGGGGATGAGAGAGGGGAGAGGGGAATGGTAGAGGGGAGAGGGTAGAGGATATAGAGAGAGGGGAGAGGGGTAAAGGAGAGCGGGGAGAGGGAGAAAGGGTGTGCGGAGGAATTTGTGAGGGTTACTGCTTGCATGGATGTTTACTATACGGCTGATGTTGCGGTTTAGTCACGTGCACATACATCATTGATGTTTACAACTCACAAAGTAACGACTAAACTTCACACAGGCATCTACTTTTTTTCCGTCCACCCAAGAACCCATCCTCTCACCAGCTGGCAACCATGTGCTAAGCAGACAGCATCTGATATTATGGTTTGTTTGTTGGGGTTTTATATACTCGCAAATTCTAAGATATTATGGGCAATTGCTCTCACACCACATACACACAAACATATATATAGGGTTAGACATGTATGTATACTCGCAGCATCTAAGATATTATGGTCAATTGCTCTTCCACCACATACACCCACACATATATAGGGTTAGACATGTATGCATGTGCAATGTTGTGTGTGTGTGGGCAGGGGGTGGTAGCGAGGGGTGGGATGGGGAATGGAGAGTTCTAGAAGTGATGGAGGAGGAGGAGTGGGAAGGGGGGGGGGGGGCACTCAAGAGAAGTAGCGTCTCATATTTGGTTATTTCATTACAACATCCGCCAGGCGGCGGTTAGTAAATGCGAAGGCGTGCGCAGCGCCACCTTCCATTCTACTACTTCACATCCCACCCCCCACTCTCACACCTACATCAACATCTACACATAAACACACACTATATATATAAGCCTTTCATGTTGTGAAATGTACACAATTTACACTACAAGCACGGTGTGTTCATTGGCGACTGTCGCCCACCAGGCCGCCATGTTGGCGCGATGCATGACGGGAGAGGACGTGATGGCGCGTCTGGTCGAGTGGAAATGAAATGTGCACTCTCCCACATTCACGCGTCTTTGTTAAAAATTGCTTTGATTTTCTTTGATCTAAACAAACACATCTAAAAAAAGACACACAAAAACTACTTTCTTTTGAATTCCATCGAATACTACCATTGTGTGTGTGTGATGTGAGTGGATACGTGTGTGTATGTACCTTTGTATAATCGGGATTATCAGGATTATTTAAAGGTGCATAGTCCGATGGTTTTGAGTTTATGTCATTTTTCTGAGATAATTCCGACGAGCTCTGGAATTGTAAGCTAAAGCTGTAACCTGGTATTCTGGTTCACTTCATTCGGTACCAGCAGAATACAACTAAACATATATGTATTGTCTCAGACTAGCAGGTATGCAGGTACATAGCTATAATTATCTTCTTCGATCATGGTTCAAGGTAGATAAAGGATTCACCCGGTACTCGCAGTACATGGGTGAAGACCAGCCTTATATAAAAACGGTAGAAAAAGCGGGTAAATGAAATGAGAGCCTAATTTCACAATCTAAAGCCGTGTTCACACGGGAAAAGTTTAAAGCGATTTAGACAAGGCAAATCATATGAATCGATTTAGATGCCCGTTCACACGGACCGAGTTTGAAAGTGTTTCGTGTTCACATGGGCAGTGCTTGAGTCGGTTTAAGGCGGAAGTGGATATCTGCGCATGAGCAAGCCCATACTAACCAGATATCTATGGACTAAATCGTATTGTTTTGGAACGATCAAAACTTCTGCTGGGCAGTGAAAACCTAAAAATAAATGATGAAAAAAATATCTGCGCGCAGCTAGCGGTTTATAGACTAAATTCTATAATATGCGCTTTTGATCGACCGGAAAATAAACAAACTCAAGTCTCGACTGCGCATGCGTGTGACGTCCTTAATCCGCATCAAGTAAGTCGGTTGCGTTAACACGGGCGATATAAGTCGAATCATAAAATTTGGTTCATATAAACCACCTACATAGGTGGTTTATAAAATCCGAATTATGAGTCGAATCAGCCCTAATCCACCTCAGCCACGCATTCACACGCCAAATGTGAGCCGAACTAGGCAAGTCGATTTATATGATTCGAAATATCTGCCCCGTGTGAACAGGGCTTAAGAAGAAACATGTATTCTTTGTATATGTCTTCATATTTCCCCGCGACCTTTGAGTTGAAAAATATAATAAAACATCTGGTTTAATAAGATTTAAAAGTGAAATCGACGGCATTCTATGGCCACCATCTTGTCTTTTTGCATTCGCTCCCATTTCACCAAATCTGTGCCGATATAAGTAACCATTTGACACTGGAGCCAGGCATTCTACTTCCTGTTCCATACTAAAGCTATTTTCGCCCATATTTACACTACATTGTCGTTCACCCATGTATTACAAGTACTGGGTGAATCTTTTATCTAGGTTCGAGGTCCTGATAGTATCCATACAAAGAAGCCTGAAATACTTACATCCAGGCCCTTATATAGAATTCTGCCAACATTCACAGGAAGCAGTGTAGGTATGTAACTCAGCCCCCCCCCTCACCCATTCCACCCACCCACCCACCCACACCCCAAATAGCACTGGTTTAATTAACTGAAGCAAATATAGCTCGCTAGTTCACAACACAAAGCCGCCATTGAAGTCCCCTGGCAAAGTTTGGTCAGAAGGAGGCTGCAGTCCTACATAGGTATGGAGTGGTGTACAGAAGGATCTGCGGAATATCGAGGGTACACAGTGCTTGGTGCGGTATATATGCTTGGCCACACCAACTCCATGATGCCTGCTATTTCTGCGCTCAGAAATCCAGCTACCATCAGGGGAGGAGGACAGCAAGTTGAACGATCGGTTAATCCAAACGTTTTTCGACAGGCCGGGAAAATACTACCATTTATCATATAACAAAGTTGGTGGGGTCTCAGATGACCTTATAACCACATGAAAGTTTGGTTTACCATACCGGAAGTGGCCTGGGGCCCTACAATTTAGTTTGGTTTAACCGATAATTTGGATTAACCGATTTTGGTATAATAAATTTTGTTATATGATAAATGGTAGTATTTTGCCGGGCCACCGTAAAAAGTTTGGATTAACCGATCGTTTGGTTTAACCGAGCTTGGCTTAACGGGGTTGTACTGTAATAACAATCCCCGTGTGCCGATTAGAATTTGCCGATAAGGAGACATGTAGTGTTTTTGAAACTTATGAAGACATCAAAAGGTCAGCTCACACTACCCGATTCTCATCAATGACAGTGAAGGGTCGGTCACACATACGTTAGTGAACGTAGTTGAACGTACCTAGAATAATGTGGGTGAAAGGTGGCTGAAACGTGCTGTCACTACGTTCAAATACATTAAGGTACGGCTTGTTTTGGCTATGTTACTGTACGGATCCTGGTACATTCCGGTATAGATCCCGGTACGTTACGGTATGGCTCCCGGTACATTACGGAATGGCTCCCGGTACATTATGGTATGGATCCCGGTACGTCCAACAGCATTCAACTACGTTCAACTACGTTCAACTACGTTCAACTACATTACCCTCCACTATGTTCAACTATGTTCAACTTTGTCCACTAACGGCTATGTGACCACGGCAGAATGGCCATGGTTTTGTGCGGGTCAAAGTATGCTAGGGTAAACTAGAGTATGCTTGAGTACACTAGTGTACACTAGAGTACATTAAGAACTACCCTAGAGTACGCTAGAGTATGCTAAAGTATGTAATCATCACAGAGGCTACATCTGCCTCAAAAATAGTGCTCTTTTGAACATGCCCAAAGGTTAAATCGGAATTCATGGCCCCCAGACGTTATTATCACGTTATCATCACAGAGAAGTATGGATGCCGGTAGCTTGCACTACGTTGAACTACGTTGAATTACATTGAACTACATTAGCCTCCACTATGTTCAACTACGTCCTCTGACGTATGCGCGACCAGCCTTTAGTCACCTACTATGACAGGAGTATTCGGTATTGGCGATTGGAGACAGATTACAGCAAAGCAATTTATAAAAGTATTAGCAGGTCAATGTGGTATGACGTATGCATGGCCATTAGTACTTCGTCTGAACACCAACTCGAAAGTCCTGTAAGAAAATGACCCTTACACTAACCCCAAATCGATCAATAATATTGAACCTGAGCTATTGCTAAGATAGGGGAAGGAGCAGTAGAATGAGATAGACCAATTATCAACGATTGAAATGTCCCCTGCTTATCAACTAATGTACAAATATAGGTCTCATTGAAAGCTATTCTGTCAAATAAATGATTGGTTTGTTGTGGGTTGGTTGTTGGAGTTTTACGTCCTGGCTACATCTACCCTCATACCAGCTGATCAGGACTGGTACTACCTTGTGACAATGCACACTCATAGCGAATTTATCGCACTGCCCCACTGGGAGACCAGGCCACCAGCACGATGACCTGATATCCCACTGAGTCACATTATCCTGACACTGAGCCAACCAGTCCTTGCCCTATCCTAATAATGCCGAGCACCTGGCTAGGAAGCGACACACATCAATGTTTAAGTTATTGGGTTGAGTCAATCAGCGCTCGAACCTGTGGGAACGAATCCCACGAGCTACCAAAACGGGAGACAGACGCTCAACTC
This sequence comes from Branchipolynoe longqiensis, assembly GCA_030323885.1. Taxonomy (NCBI): domain Eukaryota; kingdom Metazoa; phylum Annelida; class Polychaeta; order Phyllodocida; family Polynoidae; genus Branchipolynoe; species Branchipolynoe longqiensis. Next base: position 45,643,432 of record CM059189.1, read on the forward strand.
ATTCGGCTAGCCCGTCTGGTACAGCGGTTTGTGACAGTGACTGACAGACATATAAACCCTTTCCTAATGCACCACCATATAAACACACCTCCCACCCCACCTGGATCCTTGCAGAGAGGGTCGTCAGTGCCTTCACTGAGAGCGTCAGGTGACTCAGGATCCAAAAGGTAATGCGATCCTTATCAAAGGATCCAATCCTGATCCTGTGATAATTCCTCCCAAACAAAGTAACGCATTACACTCCCCTATTTTGATCGCTATCGCAGATCTCGAGCTGCTTCACAAATAAGTACATACCAGCGTACCACTCCCCCACCACCCCTCCCCCCTCCTTTCTCCCTGCTCCCCCCCACCCTCCATTCACCTCCTCCTCTTCCACTTTAAACCGTCCGTTATAAACTAAGCATAATTTCCTTTTAAATAGTGCTTACTAAACACCATCCCTAAATTTGATTACCCTAGTTAAATACTCATGGATGGATTATGCAAATGATTATCATATCATTCCAAATTGCATTGCACTAGTCATTTATATATTATTTATATATTATAAATGAAGATCTCAGACGTAAAACCCCTTAAACACCGATCCAAAAATTGAGATAACCATTTTTGTTGTTGTTGGTACATTAGTTGTTTAAGCAGGGGAAATTTCAGTCGCAGGTGATTGGTCTTCCTCATTCCACTGCTCCTTGCCCTATCCTAATAATGCTGAGCGCCTGGCTAGGAAGCGACAAGTATCAATTTTTAAGTCATTGGTTTGACTCGACCACTATTCGAACCCACAACCCCACGATCTACCACATGGGAGATGGACGCTCTAACTCATTTGGCCATCCCGTCTGGTTTTAGGCATTGGAATCAAACTTTCAAAAATTCATTTTTTTTACATCCCTATTTGTTGTTTCTTTATTGCTCCATAAGCATTACGTCACAAGAAAAGCGGAATAAGTTGAGATTAAAATTACCTTCTTGAAAAGAATCTTTTATTTTAATTAAAACTTTGGATTGGCGTTTACGGTTCTTTGTGCCTGGATTCTTCATATATTTAATTGTTTTAAATATTGTAACTTGCAAAAGCCAGCAGCACTTCAACACTTTGCAAGCAGCTTTTATGAAATGTACAACTGCACAAAGCGGCGGTTAAGTAATGAAGGCAGTCTTTGACGCCTTGCGACTGACAGCATGATGATGATGATGATGATGATGAAATATTTTTAAATGTATAGCCTTACTACACTAGCCAATTATGTATACCTGGAAAATGAAATGTCAGCCTTACTGTGTGTTTGCCCAGCAACCTACATGTGGGAGCAATGGAAAGGGAAAGGTGGATTACTCAAATGAAGATCTCTTTGTTTGTTTATATTAGTTGATTAAGCAGAGGGGATTTCAAATGTAGACGATTGGCTTTCCTCATTCCACTGCTCCTTGCCCTGTCCTAGTAATGCCTATCTCCAGGATAGGTAGTGAACAGTAAACATTTTTAAAGGCTCATTCACACCTTATTGGACTGGGGAAACGGCTAGAAAATGGACACTGTCTGGTTAAATACGTCAATGTCCGGTTTATATATGGTACGCATCCGGCGTGTCCGTTCTCTGTCCGGTGTGTACGGTGTCAATTTTTGAACATGCACAAAACTTGTACCGGACACCGCCGGACGGACGTGTATGGTTGGTGTCCGGTTTAGTCCGTTTAGTCCATTTTGTCCGTTTCATGTCTGGTACCCATCTGTTTCGTCTCCTGTTTGCTTCCTGAATAGTCCTTTGATGGTGTTGCAGGAATTCGGTCCGTCAGTTTTGAGGTGTTTTTTGGCGTGTCCGTTAACAGTCCAGTATGTGTCCATTTGACATTCGGTTCTCATCTGGTGTCATCCGCTTATCGTCCGGTTATCATCCGGTGGTTATTCGTTAATTTACATTCCTTGTCCGTTTAGCCTCCGTTTCATCCCGCCGCCTTTGACCCGAAAGCGCTACATTTCAACACATTTTGGTACATTTTGATACCGAACATTTTTTGTCCGGTTTATGTCCGTTGCTCAATCCGGTAAGGTGGGACAGGCACTTAAGTCATTGCTTTGATTCCCCCTGGGTTTTAAGACAGACAATGTTTTATTCATAATTTCTATACAATATTCCACAAACATATAGCATTCTGTTAACAATAGAAATTGGATGAACATTGGATAACCATTAACGGTTGTCTTCCCGCTATCCCTTATAACCTGGGAGTTCGGATCCCATGACATACAATAACGGACGCGGGAGCTCAACTCATTCGGCCAGCCCCCCCCCCCCCCCGGCCCCCCCCCGGTCTGGTCGGTTACCAAACAACCATAGTAAACACACAAATAAACATGCTAAGCTAACATGTTAATATAAAATAGCTACCCCACCCTAAGAACTTTAGATAAACACAACAAATCAAACAGAGCCTTTAAAACTATGTTCCCCTAAAGTGCCTGTCACACTATGCCGGATAGAGCAACGGACAGAATTGTCTAGTCCGATGGTGTTCGAGCATGATAAGTATCAACATGTATTAAAATGTGTCAAAGTGTTGCGATATCGGGTCTAAGAACCGACATGAAACGGACATGAAACGGACATGAAACGGACATGAAACGGACATGAAACAGACATGAACCGGACATGAAACAGACATGAACGGATAGCCAATGGACGAAACAAACTCAAACCGGACAAAAACTGTAGACGTCAATCGGGCGGCATCCATTCCAAGTTATGTGCATGTTCAAAACTTTTAAACAGATCGGGCCGGATATCAACGGATATCAACGGATATGCAACGGACACAAACCAGACTTTGCCGGATATCAATGGACTTTCCATTTCCTCCAATACGGTGATGTGTGACAGGGCCTTTACATTTTAAGAGGATCTCATTCCTCCTGTCTTAAATCCACCCCCTCACCCACCCCCTCACCCACTCCCCTATTTTCGCAGAAAGAGATAACGAAATCTGCTCTGGGTGGTTCCTGACAGGGACTGTGGTTAAAAATAAAGGCCCTGTCACACTTTACCGGATTGAGGATACGGACAGACCCAGACACAAATATTCTAATCTGGTTTGATTCGGACTTGAAATGTATCGATGATGTAATGGAGAGTAATGGACAGTGACAGACATATCTAATGATCAACGGACAATTCAGTATACAAAAATAACTATAATGGATGGCAATGGGTGTGTAATGGATATGTAACGGACGTGAACGGACGGGAACGGACTGTAACGGATGGTAACAAACGGTAACGGACAATAACGGATGGGTAATGGGCGGGAACAGACGGGGAATGGACGGTAACGGATAATAACTGCATACGTCAGTCCAGCGCAATCTGTTACAAGTTTTGTGCATGCTCAAAACTTGTAACGGATCGGGCCGGATATCAACGGATATATGGCGTTCTCTGTGGCGGAGTGGTTAGAGTGTCTGACTTTTTTCTAGGTCGGACTCTTAATCTGAAGGTCAGTGGTTCGATTCCCTGTGCCCCCCACCTCTGCCAATTTGCATTTCCACCGCTGTGTATAACTTACAGTGTCATCAAAGGCCAGTTGCTCTCATACCATGTCTATGTGGTGTGGGAGGTTAAAAATCCCTTGGGTCGGTAAAAGTGTAGGCTCGGGCTTTCTATCGACAAACTGTCTAATGGTGAAAACAAGCCTATTCAGGCTTATCCATGATAAGCAGTATAAATCTTCAACAACAAATAAATGGATATGCAACAGACACAAACCGGACTTCAATGGACTGTGTTCCGTTTCAATCCGTTTCCTCGATCCAGTGAAGTGTGACAGGGGCTTTAAGCTAATTCAAGATGGCTCCTCTGGGTGAAAAATACTATGAAGTTGTCTCTTTTTTGTAGTTTTTTTTTGCTGTTGGGTCATTATGTCGCTCCTTGATTCTTACACCCACAGTGTACAGTTGATTTAATCTGAGAGTGCAACACATCAATTGACAAAGAAATAACAATTTAAGAAAACTCAGAAAATTCTATGCGCTCTAAAAGTCGATTATATGAGACTGTCTTCCTTTGTGTGTAAGTGCGATCAAAGTGGTGTCGTTACATTTCCACTCTGTTTGTACAAACTGACACAATAAGTCTATTAAAGTTGCATAGTCCGATGGTTTTGGGTTTCTGTAATTTTCTGAGATAAATACCTTGAATAGATTGTGATAATCTACCTTACTTTAATTTGAAGTAACTTATATTTTAAATGGTTAACTTTAGAAATATTTTAAGTGCAAACATGCAAAATTAATTCAGGCAAGCACGCCAAAATTCTGACACCATGTCCTTATGTAGTAACAGAATCTATTAAATTGACCCAATATTCCCTTCTATGTGATGACGGATGCTTAATAAGTGCACCAGTATATAAGTTAGATATGTAGAATGAAATCCAGATAATGGTTGTGGGTTTGAAAATTTGATGCTTCATCAGACTATGGTGCTTTAAATAATCCTATTAGACCGACAGTAAACAACAACAACAACAACAACAATAAAACGATGAATGATCACATTCCGAAGGACAATTCCTGAATTCAGATTTCAATGATTTAATGTTTATTTATTGTTTATCTAATGTTGTTTTCTCCCCCTTTTATTTATATTTGATGTAGTGTAGGGGATTTTGCGCGAGTTGGTCCTTTAAAGGCTCTGTCACATATCACAGGATTGGGGAAAAGTAAAGAAACGTAACAAAGTTTGTTTATGTCTGTTGCATATCTGTTGCATATCCATTGATATCCGTTGATATCGGCCTGATCCGTTACAAGTTTTGTGCATGCTCAAAACTTGTCCTATGCAGGTATTATCCGTTACCGTCCATTCCCCTTTCGTTCCCATCGTTACATATCCATTACACATCCGTTACATGTCCGTTACCCGTCCGTTACTCGTCCATTACATAATCGATACATTTTAAGTCCGAATAATACCGGACTAGAATTTACTTTGTCTGGTTCTGTCCGTTGCTCAATCTGCCATCATGTGACAGGCACTTTACGTAGTTTCCCTTCCACAGAGCGCCATGCTTTTGTTGTTGTTGCCTTTTATCTTCCCCGGGGATTAATCAGAATTCAACACCGCTAGGTATCGCCCCTTGACGTGGGTTGGATTCGAACTGCGTGGTACAAGAAGTTCACCAGGTAATCTCCGCTAAAAGCTGCATAGTCCGACGAAAAAATCAATTTTTCCAAAACAAAACACTTTCCCAGATTTTATCCTACATTCCTTGAAGATGTATACTGCCTATCATGGATAAGTCTGAATAGACTTGTTTTCACCATTAGACAGTTTGTCGATAGAAAGCCTGAGCCTACACTTTTACCGACCCAAGGGATTTTTAACCTCCCCCAACACATAGACATGGTATGAGAGCAACCAGCCTTTGATGGTGCTGTCAGTTATACACAGCAGTGGAAATCCAAATTGGCAGAGGTGGGGCATGGGGAATTGAAACACCAACCTTCAGAATAGGAGTCCGACCTAGAAAAAAGTCAGACACTCTAACCACTCTGGCACATATCCAACTGAAATAATAGTTCACTTACTAAATACGGCTGGCTGCCTAGAAGGGAGTACTAAATCAGTGTATTCGAACGTGTGACTGCTGAAAACTGTGGTGTCTAGTTATAGTAAGTTATGTGGGCACACCAAAAGTAATTGACATGCTTTCACTTTTTTTGGTCTTTCTTTTGGGGGTACATTAGTGGTTTAAGCAGGGACAATTTCAGTCGCAGACGATTGGTCTCCCTCATTCCACTGCGCCTTGCCCTGTCCTAGTAATGGCGAGTGTTTGGCCAAGAAGCAACAAATATAACTTTTTAAGTCATCGGTTTGACTCGACCACGATTCCACGATCTACCAAGACAGGAGACGGATGCTCTAACTCATTCGGCCATCCTGTCTGGTTAAAGTATTATCAGAGTTAATTGAAAGTAAAGTAAGGTAGAATATAAGGATATCCCTAATATATTTTATCTACAAACTATGGCAGAAACTCATTATCATCCCAGTATGCAAATTGTAATCGCTAACGATATACTCTCAACAAAACACCGTACACAACATTCCCTCACAGCATGATATTTTAACGCCAAGCAGCAAACTAACGCTACATATCCATTGCCTATTACAGCCCACGGAACGTTCTAATTTACTCTGGTGAGATTTGAGCCGGACTCGCTGGCTCAGTGACAAGTTGCACGCTCTTTTTGCCATCCCGGTAGGTGGCGTGTCCATAGAAGACCAGCCCTGTCATGAGCAGACGGTGGTACATGTCATGGATTACACCAGGGAGGCAGAAGGAAATTATCTCCCCCTCTAACCCCCATAGGGCTCTTCAGTGACACATAGGTTGATACTGTGGACATCGCCCTCCTCATGTCATAAAAGCTACCAACAAGGCAGAATTAGGTCCAGACAAGGGTCTTCAGTAATGTGCCGGTCAGTGTTGTGGGTAGCGCCCTCCTTATGCGCCATTCAGCTGGAGAGACCTTCACCCCCGCCCCTTCCGATAGTTTGCTTGTTGTTGTTTTACGTCCTAGCAACATCTAAGGTCATATAAGGACAGGTACCGACTTGTGACACTGCGCACTCATGGCAACTTTATAGTGTTGCCTCAATGGGAGACCAGACTGCCAGCACCATGACCTGATACCCCAATCAATCACATTAACCTGACAGTGACACTGAGCCAACCAGTCCTCGCCCTATCCTAATAATGCCGGCCGCCTGGCTAGGAAGCGACAAGTATTAATCTTTAAGTCATTGGTTTGACTTCACCAGAGTTAGGACCCACAAACCCATGGGGTCGGATTTCCGGATCTCCCAAAACAGAAGACAGACGATCCACTCATTCGGCCATCCCGACTGGTACTTCCAATAAGCGCATTCAATAATACTTTGGTTGGTTTCGCGGGTGGAGCCCTCCCTATATAATGTCTTGTGGGGTGATGATAATGGGAAGCCCACAATTCTTGCCATTTCAGTTATTTCGTGCTAATAATCATTAAACAATTGTTTTTTGTTTTTTTTGGTCCATTAGTTGTTTAAGCAGGGGAAATTTCAGTCATAGACGACTGGTCTTCCTCATTCCACTGCTGGTCGATAGAAAGCCCGAGCCTACACTTTTACCGACCCAAGGGATTTTTAACCTCCCACACCACATAGACATGGTATGAGAGCAACCGGCCTTTGATGACGCTGTAAGTTATACACAGCGGTGGAAATCCAAATTGGAAGAGCTGGGGGCACGGGGCACCCAATTGGGCCTCTTAAATGCAATCCCACTATCCATACCTACCTGTCTATGTAGCTCATTGCCTGAGATGTCAGTGCGGGATGCTAGTACTACATCATTAATAACAGCAATAATGCAAAAGGAGGCCCACGTAATGTCCTACAGTAATACTTCAATCAATACTATGGAGATTGCCCTCCTTACATCATGAATTATATAAGCAAAGTGAAAGAAGATCCATATAGATCAGTAACACTCTGGTCGATGTTGTGGACAGTGCCCTCCCGTTGCCATAAAATGACACCATTGAGGCAGATATAAACGCCTGTTCCCTATAGGAGCCTTCACTGACACGGCTGTCAGTCCTGTCGGCACCGCACTCTCCAAAGTACCATCCTGTAGGTACCATCTGATAATGATACTATTGACAGGGTGAAGGAATCCGTCTCTAAACACCCGCCACATCCCAAAACCCGCACCACACACCTACACCCCTACCACATCCCTAAACCCCCACCACACACCTACACCCCCATCATATCCCTAAACCCCCACTACACACCTACACCCCTACCACATCCCTAAACCCCCACCACACACCTACACCCCCACCACATCTCGCCACCGCACAATTCCGGAAACAACCCGGACACGTAACGGATGGGTACCGGACATGATCTGGACAAAACGGTCAAACCGGACACCAACGGATGGGTACCGGACACGTACGGATGGGTACCGGACATGAACCGGGCAAACCGGACACCAACTGGACACGTCAGTCCGGTGGTGTCCGGTAGAAGTTTTGTGCATGTTCAAAACTTGTACCGGACATCACCGGAAGAGAACCGGACGAGAACCGAACATCGCCGTACACCACCGGACAGTGTCCGGTTCATGTTCGGTTCCCCAGTCCGGTAAGGTGTGACTGCGCCTTTAAGCAGGGGAAATTTCAAATGTGGGCAATTTAATTCTTGCAAGTCACTGTTCATTTCCTTTTCCCAGTTATGCCAAGAAGCTAGGTCAGACAAGTATAACATTTGTAAGACCATTTGCACTATGTTGAGTACCTATGCTGTACACTATACAGCATAGGCTGCTCTCCCACTTTCTTTTTATGTTCAGAATGGGTTGTGCTGCACACAATGCAACACATTCCACTTCCACTATGTACAAATCAAATGTGATCGCTCCAATGGCTGGAAGACCAGTGCCTCGACGCTGACAAATTATGTATTCAGATGAATAAAAATATCTACCAACAAAAAAGAAGAAAGTCAGAAAAAAAGGTCTCTGGTTTGACCCAGCCCCGGTCTGGAACCCATGGCTTATCACATAGGACGTAAATGATCTACTCATTCGGCTACCGTGTCCAGTGTATCGTTATCGAATTTGGTCATAATTAAATAGCAAATTTGGTTATTTTAAAACTCTCTGCTCTACTCGTTACCATATATATTTTTGTAATCTAGGCATGGGATTGCTTATGGTTGTCAGAATGCAAATTCAAAAGTAAAGTTTGCCTCTAGAGCACTTTGATTTCTCGCATCATTGGCTATTGGACGTCAAACATATGGTCATTCTGACATATTTCTTTGGAGGAAACCCACTGCTGCCACATAGGCTACTAGTTCCGATAAACAGCAAGGGGTCTTTTATATGCACTTTCCCACACAGTGGACCGCACATACCACAGCCTTTGATGAACCAGTTGCGGACCACTGGTTGGAATACAAATTCAACACACCTGGACATGGTAATGCACATACTTAGTGATGCTTACTGCACGAAGACTTATTAACTAAAGCTGGGCTGACATTGATGTAAGACTTCTTTGTATATCCAAAAGATTTGTATTCATAATCTGCATATTCTGATACAAGTTCTAGTAAGAGAAGATTATGATTTATTATCCGCTGACACCCAATTACCCAAAGCCGTGCCAATCACATATTTATAATCGATTAAAAGTACCTGGTAACTTGCGATGCTTTCTCACGAACAATGATACATTTACGTTGGTAAGCAATGTCAATAAATTTGGAAGATTAGTAATATTAATAATATTAAATAATAATAACCTTCCTGCACTTATGGAAAAGCAGAATGAAGGTAGTGAGACCTTTTAAATGGCAAAATGTTACTAAATGTGCAACACTGATAACTGTCCTATCTGAGATCACAGCAGTTCTACTCAGGACATAACTGTGTTCATATATCAATGCCCTATCCGGACGCACATCTAGACCACTTCAACGATGGATGCGATTCATCTCTAAATGCTTTGAAGTCAGATCATATCTGTAACAAGTCTTAACAATTGAATCACACAAAGAGCCTTATCTCTGAGCAGGTGAGAACGCTCAGTCAGTACTAGTCAAAAGCAGTCAGTCTTTACCGCATGTATTTTGGAAAACACCATCTCAAATATAGTCATGATTTGCAGATCTATGTGGTATATAAATCATGTAAATATTTACACACATATGAATATATCTAATGAGCCAGAGAGAAAGAGAGAGAAAGAGAAAGAGAGAGAGAAAGAGAACTAGAGATTAGCGAGAAAGAGAAAGAAAGAGAAAGAAAGTAAGAGAGAAAGAGATAAAGGGAAATAAATGGAGAGGAAGAGAGAGACCGAGAGACTGAGAGAGAAATAGAAAGAAAGAAAGACAGAAAGAAAGAGAAAGAAGAGAGAAAAGAGAGAAAAGGAGAGAAAATAGAGAACAGAGAGAACGGAGAGAACAGAGAGAAAATAGAGAACATAAAAGAGAGAACAAAAAGAAAAAGAGAGAAAAAGAGAGAAAAGGAGAGCAAAAGAGAGACAATGATTGAGAGTAAAGAGAAAGCGAAAGAGAAGTAAAGATAGAGAAAGACAAAAAGAGAAAGAGACAGAAAAAAGAGAAAAGAAGAGAGAACGAGATTTAAGCTAAAGCATTACCAGAGAATTTCGCTTTCGTCACCGGCTCTCCGAGGGTTACAGTCAATTGTCGTCTGCCCGCTTCGTGATGTGCCACTTTTTTCCCGCGCTTTCCAGCGTCTATTCGAGTGTCGTCTCCATTTCTCCTTGATGTCGATTTCCGTCGGGCATTCCGCGACTGATTCAAGGGCCACTTGGCCAGCGATGGCTAAATCAAATCCTAAAAGTCGTGTGGCCATTCTGCTGCTGCTGCCACCACTGGCTTCTTCCAGTCACGTATTGGTACTTAGCGTTGTAATAAAGCTATATAAAACCTTATATCGACGAGTCACTCCGAGGTGCTGATGGAGGTGAATTGTGTGCAGCGGGTTTGTCAACGGCTTGTCGCCGCTGCAGTTATTGTATATGCTTCAGAAATCACGTGACCACTCAGCGCCAAAATGGCGGGAACAAGACCGGAAGTGGTGTCGGTTGTCGTCGTCATAACCGGGTAAACAAAATGAGCCTCCTCTTTTTTTTTGCTGGTTGTGTTCTGTCTAAAACCGCCGGTGTCACCACCTAGCGGCAGAATCCGTCACTGCGCGCCCTTTACAACTTTGCAGCTAAACTTCATGACATCGTCTGCTTTGACTAAATTTGTTCTAAATGAAGTGAATACTTCAATGTTATTGCATTGTTATTATAATGCACGTATCACTCAGTGAACGGTATCTGAGTGGCCGCATATCAATCACAACATATAATACCGTCCTGGTATGACCTTAGATGTTGCCAGAACGTAAAACTCCAACAACCATAGGATATCACAGTACCGATCGTGTCTGGTAACTTGTCGTCACCATGCTGGAAAAACAACGGAACCTAAATGTCACTTCCCATAAATATTCTTCTGTCAAGACTCGATTCCCATCGGAACCACAAAATGGTTACCAGTGGTTACCAGTGGTGAGTTCCCATGAGCTACTCCTGGCTTTGGAACCCAATATGTGTTTCGCATAAAACCTGAAATCCTATAAGTCACAATTGCCAAATGGAGAATGTGAGAGCTAGTAAGTAATGTGTATATACAGTATAACCCTGTTAAACCAACCTCGGTTAAGCCAAACGATCTGTTAATCCAAACTTTTTTCTTCAGCCCGGCAAAATACTACCATTTCTCAAATAAAAAAGTTGGTTCAACCAAAGTTGGTTAATCCAAATTATCTGTTAATCCAAACAAAATTGTTGGACCCCATGCCACTCCGGTATCGTTAAACCAAACTGTTGTGGTTATAAGCTCATCTGAGACCCCACCAACTTTTTTTTATAGGATAAATGGGAGTATTTTGCCAGGCCACGGAAAAAAGTTTGGATTAACCGATCGTTTGGTTTACATAAAAAAAAAAAAATCAAAATGTCCACATACACTGTATATTACATGTGCAATACATGCTTACTCAAAGTCAAAGTCAAAGCCATAGCTTGGTTAAACCAATGATCGGTTAATCCAAACAAATTTCTAGGGTCCCTACAAGTTTGGTTTAATGGGGTTATACTGTATATGTATGCACTATATAATTTATTATGTGGATATAAATAGAGGCAGCCCCTTAATATTTCTCTCTAATGACCTTAACTTCCATCTTATTTACTGCAGATCGGGCATTCTCTCCTCCCCACCACCTCTACAGCGTGAGGCAACTGTCCCTCTGCTCACTTTCAAAACAAATATATATGTGTACACTAGTGTAGAATAGTACATATTTACATAACATGAGTCAATATATAGCACATACATAAAATGGGTTGAACTGGCAATCTCTTGGCTGTTATTTAATATCAGCATTTTCAGTAGACATTTAATACTGAAAAATAACCTATGTTTAATAAAGAACCGATTAAAAATTGTAATCAAATGAATTATTAGATACACCTTAAAGCTGCATATACTATTAACATAGTCCGATGAAAAGATCAAATTTTCAAACCAATTATTTAGATTTGACTCTACATATCTAAAGGGGCTGTCACATTAGGGTTTTTTGCGGGAGCGTATGGCGGCGTAAGCGCGTTACGTCATATACGTCGGCATACGCCGTATACGCTACTCATATGCTACGCATACGCTACTCATACGCTACTCATACGCCGCCAGATACTGCCAGATGCCGGCGTATGTGAAGCGTATGAGGCATACGCCGCCATACGCTTTCATAAATCCGTCCGTCCAATTTTTTTTGTGCATGCTAAAAACAACGCGACCTATGAGGGCGTATGGCCCATCCTGTCAAAAAATGTCACAGCACGCTCCCATACGCTCCCATACGCTCCTCATACGCTCCTCGTACGCTCCTCGTAGGTTCCACATACGCTCAAAACCACCCGAAAGGTCACCAAATGTCATCATAGGCTGGCACGTGCAGGACCTACGTAGGTTTTCAATACGCTCCCGCCATACGCCGTAATGTGACAGGGCCTTAACATAGACGCTGGTGCATTTATTAAGGATCTGTTTCTACATAGAATAACATAGAATCAATTTAAAGCTGCATAGTCTGATGAAAATATTGTAGTGGTCTGCACTGACCTCTCAGGCAAGTATCCACATAGACAGGTAGGCGTGTGTAGTGTGGTTATATCAGGGAGCCTAAATGGTGTAATGGTTAGCACACTGGCCCGGAATGCAAAGAGATGTGGGTTCGAGTCCAGCTCTAGGTGCAATATTTCCCATTTTCATCACCCCCATGACAATATCAAATTTTCAAAGCCAAAACAATTATCTAAATTTGATTCTACATATCTAACTTAGATACTGGTGCACTTATTGAACATTTGTCACCATGCAGAAGGGAGTACTGAGGCAATTTAATAGAACCTGTTACTGCAGAAGCCTATAGGGTCAGAGTTTTGACAAGCTTGCCAAAATTAATTTAGCATGTTTCCACTTAAAATATTTCAAACGTTAGCCACTTAAAATAAAAGTTACTTCAAGCTAAAGTAAAGTACATAATAATGATCAACCTAATGTATTTATCTTAGAAAATGTCAGAAAATCAAAACCATCGGACTATGCAACTTTAATAGAACATGTTACTGCTGAAATCTATGGTATCAGGGCCTTGATGTGCTTTCTCAAAATTATCTTAAAATATCCCAAAGTTAGTCCTTCATAATAAAAGTTACTTCATGTCAAAGCAAACAGATTATAAGATAATACTACAGTAGAACCTCTCTAAATCGACATACATTGGGATCGGCTTTGAGTGGTCCATTTAGGGCGGTGGTTGGTTTAGGGAGTTAGAATATGGTTACAATGGTATTGTTGGGACTCAAATAAAGCGATCGATATAGTGGAGTGGTCGAGCTGAGGAGGTGGGAGGTTAGGGAGGTTTTACTGTATATGTATCTAAAAGAAAACGTAATATGAACTCAAAAACATAGGACTATGCAAGCTTAAATTTAAAATAAATGACTTAATACTTGTATGGGGTACTTGTATGGGAGTCAAAGCTGCATAGTCCGATGAAGCATCAATTTTTTCAAATTAAAACATTGATCTAGATTTGGTTCTACATATCTCACTTAGATACTGATACACTTATTAAACATTTGGCACCACATAGAAGGGAATACAGAGTCAATTTAATATAACCTATTACTGTAGAAGCCTATGGCATCAGAGTTTTGGCATGCTTGCCAAAACTAATTTGATGTGTTTATGCTTCAAATATCTCAAAAGTTAGCCATTTAAAATAAAAGTTACTTCAAGCCAAAGTAAGATAGAATATAACAATCAATTTAATATGCTTATCTCAGAAAAATGGCAGAACCTCGTCAAAACCATCGGACTAATGTCTGGCGCACACCTCCCGTTTACGACCTAAAACTGCCCGTTTCGCGCATAAAACTGGGTTTTAGTCGTTAGGTGTGCGACCCCCGCGCACACCAGAGCCTTGCGATTCACGACTTAAAACTCAGTTTTAGGGCTTAAAACTGGAATCTTATAAGATTCGAAAAATGAATCGGCCAGTTTTAAGTCGTAAACGGGTCGCGAGTCACAGTCAGTTTTAGCGCGTGAATCGTAAACGGGAGGTGTGCACCAGCCATAAGCAACTTTAAATAGATCGTGGAAATCTGTCACAAGTCTGAATGCTTCTGAGCAGATCTGGCCGCGTAATGTAGGGGGAGCTGTTGGTGAGTCATGTGTGTTTATAAGCCCGTTCACTGGTGCCCATTTCGTGATAAGGCGACAGGGCGGAGCGCCGTCTGGTGGCGGCGGTGGGAGTGAGCGAGGACACAGGCCAATCATTGTGCGTCTGTTCCACTGACTCCTCAGAGGGGCGACTGGCACCGTGAAGCATGATATATACACGAGGAATGAATCATCCTATTGTGTGTGCCTTCACAACAGCGCAATGTGTGTATATATATCATATATATACCGAATGTATATATGGTGTATATATATATATCATATATGGTATATATGGTACATACATCATATATGGTAGGCTTATATATAGTTTATATATATATTTTTTTTATATATATACCATTTATGGGATATAGCCGATGCACACTATATGAAAGTTATTATTTATATATATATATATATATAACCTATATATACCATGTATGATGTGTTTGTTGTTGTTGTTTTACTTCCTAGCAACATCTAAGGTCATACCAGGATGAGCAGTGACTTGTGACAGTGCGCACTCATGGCGACTTTACAGTGCTGCCCCACCGAGAGACCAGGCCACCTGCACCATGACCTGATATCCCACTCGGTCACATTATCCTGACCCTGAGCCAACCCGTCCTTGCCCTATCCTAATAATGCCGAGCGTCTGGCTAGGAAGCGACAAGTATCAATTTTTTAGTCATCGGTTTGACTCGACCAGTGTTCGAACCCGCGAACCCATGGGTTTTAGATTCCCCGATGTCCCAAAACAGGCAATGGATGCTCAACTCATTCAAACATCCCGTCTGGTCCCCATATATTATATATGTACCATTACATGTATATTCACATATATACTTATAAGCTATATAAATATATGTATATATATATATATGTATAGGTATGCAGGTATAGCAATACCTCAGGGAGTTTGACGCCCCTGCCTTGCAGAGTTCTAAACCACTGCCTTGTGGTACAGGTCCTTGACAGAACCGAAGGCTAAGGGAGCAAACCCTAAACAGAAAACCATGTCACTGTGGCAGCATTAAGGGCGGTTGATGTATGGAACTCCCAACATCTCCCGACCAGCCACTGCAGGGACAAATAGTTTTGCGCCTGTCTTGACATGTTCTTGCCGGTGTGAAACCTCTATTTGCTCCCCGAGAGAGTGCCGCTGGTAACTTGCAAAAGCCAGCAGCACTTCAACACTTTTGCAGGCAGCTTTCATGAAATGTAAATGGAGAGCGGCAGTCAAGTAATGAAAGCAGTCTTTGTCACATCGCGACCGACAGCATGATGAGATGATGATATATATATATACATACCATAAATGGTATATATGTACATTCCATATATACCAGCTATGAACATCTGAAAGTTTGAAAGTGAGCGGGATGACCATTGGCTCACGGTTTGGAGGAGGCAGGTAAGAGAGAATGACAGCTCCGCAGCAAAGATCATGGGTGGAGGGCTGCCGTTATTGATATCCACATAATACATTGCATAGTACATATATATATATATATATATATATATATATATAGATATATGTATATATATATATGAGACTGTCTCAAAAGGTGCTAAGCAATATGGGACAAAACTTTGTCCATAGTAATGATCAACACACTATCTACTTATGCATTTGCTCATGATAAACTATTTGTTTTTTACATGGTGTTTCAGAATCCCAATAGAATACATATTGATTTGAAGCAAATGTCCTTCTGTTTTCAGTGTAACCGTTTCTGTGCTGTTTTGTGTCAATTGTTACTATGGACAAAAAAATGAAAAGTTAGCACCTTTTGAGACAGGCTCATATACATATGCATCTTTCAGTTTGTTGTTTGTTGTTATTATATTCATTCACTAAGCAGGGACAAATTCAATCGCAGAGAATTGTTCTTCCTCATTCCACTGATCCTTGGCATATCCCGGTAGCACCTAGTAATGCCAATCACCAGAGTAGATAGCGACATGTATGCATCTAAAGGCCCTGTCACACTACGACGTAACGACGTCAGCGTAGGGAGAACGTGAAGAACGTTGAACTTCTCGGCATAGTATGCAAATTTGGGCACAAGTTGAACGTGGATGCAGCGTAGTGGACGAGAGCGTAAAGTCGGTAAAGCGTAGTGATACCGTAATTCAACGAGAGAGATCAACGTAATGACGCTCACGGAACGTTATGAACGTTATTCCATCGCCAGAAGAACGTTACGTGACGTTAGCTATGTCATGAGACGTTGAAGGTACGTTGAATGCATGTTCTCCTGACGTTCTCCTGACGTTCTCCTGACGTTCTCCTGACTTTCCCATTACGCCGCATGGACGTTTCCACCGGTTTTAATGTGGGTCAACGAGTGGAACGTAGTGGAACGTAGTGAGGAACGTTGGCCTAACGTCCGTTTAACGTCATTGATGTTCGCTGAACGTGAACAGAACGTACGGCGAACGTAAACCCTTACGTTCGACCTACGTCAAAACTTTTGAACATGTCCAAAACATCGACGTAACTCGACGTAACACGACGTAATGTGACGTACCTCGACGTCAGTCTAACGTCATTATGACGTCATCATAACGTAATCCAACGTACATCAACGTAATGACGAAATATCACCACGTTAGGCTCACGTTCGCTCATTATGTCGTAGTGTGACAGGGGTATTAAAATGATTACCAGCGGCTGTGTGAAGGACCATTTCAACCTGACAGTGACAGCTATATGAAGACCTGAGGCGCAAACTCCGACAAACGCCATTCAGGCTGAATTGAATCTGTGAATACCAGGTTTCACAATTTAAGTCACTATCATCCCGATAATCAAGTCAGTTTTTTTGCAGAAACTAACACAACCTATATAGATGAGCCTGTCTCAAAAGGTGATCATTCTTTTCTTTTGTCCATTTTAACGATTTACACTGAAAACGCAAGAACATTTGCTTCAAATCAATATGTATTCTATTGGGATTATGAAACACCATGTGAAAGCAAATAAGTTTATCCTGAGCAAATGCATAAGCAGATAGTATGTTGATCGTTACAATGGACAAAGTTTTGTCCCATATTGCTTAGCACCTTTTGAGACAGTCTCATATAATACCCTACCCAGTATGACTTGATATACTTTACCTCTAAAGCACAACAACAAATTCAATTTTATTTTTACAGAGAACAACCAACATGTATCTGTTGGTTCTTCATATACGCACATCTATTTATACACATAGAATACACGCTTTGGAATGTAAAGCACAACAAATTTGTTTTTTTTGTTTTTTTTTACAGAGAAAAACCAAAATGGATCTGATAGTTATTGTGCCTCAGCTCTTCTTATACACACATATATATCTGTACACATAAACAGTGAAATAACAATGAATGACAAAGTAAGGTACAAACAGGGTAACTGAGGAGGTAAACAGGCTGAGGAGGCAGAGCAATACAGGGGGCTCATGAGGAGCAGGGGGCTCGCGAGGAGCAAAGAGTCAGGGGCTCATGAGGAGCAGAGGATAAATAGTGAGGGGCTCATAAGGAGCAGTGTCAGAGTTGGTAGAGGGGGGGCCGAGGAGCCCTCCGCCGCAGAGGGGGGAGGGTAGAGGAGGGAGAGTTGGGTGGGTGGGTGGAGAAGAAGAAGGGGCAGAGAGCTGGAAGGCGGCTGGAGGCTGAGTGCCTGAGGGAGGCCGGCGGGCGGCCTTATAAGGGGGGAAGTGAGCAGAGGCAGGAGGGGGGTGAGTCGCTCAGGGCCGGGGGGAGGTGAGCAGTGGCGGGGGTGAGTCGCTCAGGGGCGGGGGGTGAGCAGTGGCAGGGGGGGGTGAGTCGCTCGGGGGGGGGAGGTGAGCAGTGGCGGAGGGGGGGTGAGTCGCTCAGGGCGGGTGAGTCGCTCTCCCTCCCCTCGCATCAAACGAAATGCTTCGCATTACGACCGATGCGCGAGAAGAAGAACAGAGGCGGAGGTGGGAAAACTGAGGCGTTTATTGTGACGCCTCGGGCAACATACAGAGAAACAGTGAATAACAATGTGACAAGTAAGGTACAAACAGGTAACTGAGGAGGTAAACAGGCTGAGGAGGCAGAGCAATACAGGGGGCTCATGAGGAGCAGGGGGCTCGCGAGGACAAAGAGTCAGGGGCTCATGAGGAGCAGAGGATAAATAGTGAGGGGCTCATAAGGAGCAGTGTCAGAGTTCTGGTAGAGGGGGGGCCGAGGAGCCCTCCGCCAAAGAGTAAGGAGAGGGCTCGAGGCGCGCCCGAGGCGGGGGCGCGGGGCGCCCGAGGCGGGGGCCCGGATAGGCAGGCCTGGGTGAGAGGAGGGTCCGGGGCCTACGTGGAGGGGGAGCGGGCGGCCAAAAAAGGGGGGGCCCGCTCCTGAGATGTGATGTCGGCAGAGGGTTCCTGTGAGGCTGGGCTGGGCTGTGGTCTGAGGCTGGGCTGTGGTCTGAGGGTGGACGGGGTGGACGGCGGTGTCGATACGGTCGGCGGCTGGGGTGCCGGCAGAGGGTTCCTCGTGAGGCTGGGCTGGGCTGTGGACTGAGGTGTGATGCCCGAGGTGGTGATCCCCGGCTGAGACTGGGCGGCGCTGCGATCGGTGGTCGCTGGGAGGTTGTCGGGGGGAGGTGCGGGGCTGTCGGCAGTGGTGAAGGTGGGGCGCCGGAGGGGGCCCCCCGGGCCGGCCGGGGGGCGGCCGGCGAATCAAAAATCCGCCGAGGTGGAGGGGGGGGTCTGGCGCTCACGGGTTTGCTTCGTGATGCAGTCGGCCTCGCTGTGCATGGTGAAGACGCGCCTCACGTTGGCGCAATACGCGCAGACGTGACGGCGTCTGTCCCCCGCCTCGCCGTGGGCCTCCCCGAGGTGGGCCCGATCGCACGAGGCGGGGGTGCGGTTCCAGGCCGGGCAGGGCACCCCGTGGATCTCTCTATCGTAGGTGGTGCGGGCGTCGGCCTGGGCTCGGGGGAAGTGCGCGCCTCGCTGGAGGGGGTCGAGTGGGCGGGCGGGGGCGGCGGTGGCATGGTCGTCGGGCATGGCGAGGCAGTCGAGTCTGTGGAGGTTGATGGCCACCAGGTCGTGCCACCCGTGGGGGAGGGTCCCGTCCGCGATGGCAGAGAACACACTCTCTGAGTATCGGCGGACGGTAGCCCACGGGTATATTAAGTTGTCCCGGCACACCCCGAGGAGGTGGTGGTGGAGTCCCTGGGCGGAGTGGGCGGGGAAGTCGGGGTGGTCGATGAGGTTGAGGAGGGCGAGCGTGTACTCGTCCTTTGTCGCCTCTCCTCGTTTGACCGGCTTTCTCTCTGCCCCTCGCTTCACAAGATCAGAAGGAAAGATGTAGTGTGCTGGTATCCCTTGCCGCCTGGTGGAGTGC